>JADRCC010512800.1:0-33214 GCA_019843855.1 Hylomyscus alleni
GGGGGGGGGGGAAGCTCAGAACTAAAAAAGTTAGAGCTTAGCTTTTTCAGTCTCATTTATGTGTCCTGGTTTGGTTCTTGTGTCATGTAAAACAGATGGATAAAGGCTTCCAGTGCAAAAGTCAGAAAGTTTTAAAAGTGTGTGCTTTGTGGAGGAGAAGTTTAAAGAAGATTAAAACATCGTCCCAGAACATCAGGCTTCTGAACCGACAAACAGCATTCAAATGGCAAGCACCTCCCGGCTGAAGGAGAGGGTGTGTTTAGCATCTCCGTGTAGAAATGAGCAGAGGCAGATCGATCTGGTCTGGGATAGAGTTTAGGAATGGCAGCACTCTGGGCTGGCTCCTTGCCACTTGGACATAGTGTTCTGAGGGCTGTCAGTTGTTCTTATGACTGAGTCCTGTCTACAATCTATGCTCTAAAAAAAAAATCATCTGTATGTCTCCCCAGAATAGGAGTGAGGGAGAGGACATTAGGATCAATGTTCTCTTGGTCCACACCCCACTCGCCCTGATGCCCACTGATATGTAAAGGACAGTGGGCCCGATCGCGTACTTGAAACAGAATGTGCTAACTGGCTATATAATACTTGACTGCCCATCCCCCTTCTTCCTGAGTTAAGGAAACAGCTATGTAGCCTTTGCTGGTCCTTCTTTAACTCGAATTCTTCTGCCTTAGTCACCAGAATGAGGAGTCACAGGCAACAGTACCACACCCGTCCTGGCAGTTTTGTGTCAATTGACACAGCTAGAGTCATCTGAAAGAAGGGAAGCTCAGCTGAGGAACTGTCTCTGTAAGGTCCAGCTGTAGGGCCTTTCACAATTTGTGATTAATGAGGGAGGACTCAGCCCACTGTGGGTGGTGTCATACATGGATTCCATAAGAAAGCAGGCTGAGCAAGCCATGAAGAGCAAGCCAGTGAGCAGCACCCCTCTATGGCCTCTGCACCAGCTCCTGCCTCCAGCTTTCTTCCCTATCCTGACTTCCTCCAGTGATGAACAGTAATGTGGAAATGTAAGCCAAAAAAAGTTCTTTCCTCCCCAATTTGCTTTTGGTCCTGGTGTTTTATCCCAGCAATAGTAACCCCAGCCAGGACACCACTCAAATAAACTCTTATTCTTTAGTACTTTTAAACCTACTTCTGTTATCTTGACCAAAGTTCAACATTTCTGTTCTATGGTTTTGTTAGCTTCAAACTTGGTCACCAGAGCACAGTGTGGAGATAAGGTGGAATCACTCAGAAGTGGGATTTAATGGAATGTGCTTAGGTCACAGGGACCGTAAGCCCCAGAAGTTCTTATAGGGCCATACAGCCCTTGAAGATCTCTGGATTTGCCTTGCCCTGTAATCTCTCCTTGCTAATACTCCCACTGTGAAACAAGCTACCATGTTGTGATGTAGCCTGAGACCCTCCCTCATCAGAGCCAAAAAGATGGTAGCGTGCTACTGAAACTCCAGATCTGTGAGCTTAATTGGCCTCATTTCTCTGTAAAACTCCCAGTCTCTGGTGTTTTCTTATCCCAACAGAATGTGGACTAATACACACTTTGTTTACCAAGAACCAGAGACACTAACTTTCACTGTGGCTGAGGGTAGATTGGCCAACACTTAACTAGTTATTTCCTAAAGTTTGTGGTTGATGTCCCCAAGGCCAAAGGACATGATTCTTCAATGTTGTTTCAAAATACTGTGCTAAAGCCTACCTTCATGCTAATTAAACCACATTTCAGCAGTTCCTTATTACTGTGGATAATAGAAGAGTCCTCTGTTGAGCTAGTAAAGTTAATATGTTTTATGCTCTGAGGTCTCTAGTAAGGCCAAGTAGGGTTTCAACAGATTTTCCAAATAAGTTTTTTAAAAAAAATCAGTAGGGTATAACATGTAGTAAAATCTTTTATCTGAAAGACAAAATATTATGAAATGTACTGGAATGCAAATGTATATTTTTTCCTTCATGACTCTGAAGTATTTGAGACACTGTAGCATTATATATATATATATATATATATATATGTATATATATATATGTGTGTGTGCGTGTGTATAATATATACATATATATGTGTGTGCGTGTGTATAATATATACATATATATGTGTATGTATGTGTATATATGTGTGTGCATGTATGTGTGTATATGTGTATGTATACATGTATATGTGTGTGTGTGTTTGTGTGTGTGTGTATATATATAGTCCCAGACACTTTGGACACAGGATTTCTTGCTATCTTTTTGTTTGTTTGTTTGTTTGTTTTGTTTTTTTCGAGACAGGGTTTATCTGTGTAGCCCTGGCTGTCCTGAAACTCACTCTTTAGACCAGGCTGGCCTTGAACTCAGAAATCCGCCTGCCTCTGCCTCCCAAGTGCTAGGATTAAAGGCGTGCACCACCACCACCAGGCTGAACACAGGATTTCTTGAGTCCAGGAGTTCTCTGTGGTATCACACTGTGCCTGTCAGCTGTCTGTACTAAGTCCAGCATCAATAGCCCTCTCCGAAGCAGGGAGCCACCAGGCTGCATAAAAGAGCAATGAAGCAGCCCAAGCTGGATAAAAGAGCTCAGGAGGCCTTTCATTTTATAAGCCCTGGCAACAATGAGCACAGCTGAATAGACAGGTGCCAGTCATCATTTCATTGATCATGGGTGTATGTCACGTTCCCTCTTCAAATCTGAGAAGGTTCGCTGGCGTTTACTAGCTCTGCTATAGGGCTGAGTGTTAACCCTATCCGAGAGCCCGGTTTTGAGATAGCAGGGGTACCAAATGCTGAATTTGAAATGAAGATGTACCCTGGGTCATTTTGCTGACTTGCTGTTAAAAGCTACCATTGTCTTAGTCTTTAGGAATCCATATTTAAATTATCTTTAATCTAATACTGTGGTTTGAACAATAAAAATGATCCAAGTGTTTTCAGTTATTACCCTGGTTGGAGAATTGAAGACAGGAGGCAGATAGCCTAATTCCAAATTTTAGGAAGGAAAACTCACGGCCCAATTTTCTGATCAAGTCTCGGGTGGCTTGGGAGGAGGTGGGACCTGATACGATAGAGTGACAGGCAGCATGGTACAGAAGAGGGAATGGATTTGGGTCAAGTGATTAAAGCGATATAAACCTCGGTGTGCTTCTTTGAGAGTGAGAGGGTCCAGTGCTTTCCACATGGCATAGGTTGTCAAGAACCCCACCAGACACGTGCAGTCCTCTAAAACATACCAAGAACTCTTTACTTTAATTCTCCCCCTTTAAAAAGCAGTACACACACACACAAAAGCTAAACAAACACAGGAACTGCAGTACTGCTCTTTGCTGAATGAGTGAGCACTAGAGATGCTGCTTAAAAACCGCATTTGTCAGTCTGTTTACAAGCATACTCTATTAATAAGTCAATAGTAACCAGGCAGTGGTGCCTTTAATCTCCACACTTGGGAGGTAGAGGCAGGCAGATTTGAGTTAGAGGCCAGCCTGGGCTACAGAGAGAAAACTTGTCTCGAAAAAAAAAAAAAAAAGTCAGTATTATGGATACTAGGATACCTTCATTAAATCCATATATTTTATAGGATACTTAAAAATGTTTTCCCGGGGCTGGCAAGATGGCTCAGTGGGGAAGAGCACCGACTGCTCTTCGGAAGGTCATGAGTTCAAATCCCAGCAACCACATGCTGGCTCACAACCATCTGTAATGAGATCTGACGCCCTCTTCTGGTGTGTCTGAAGACAGCTACAGTGTACTTACATATAATAAATAAATAAATCTTTAAAAAAAATGTTTTCCCACTGAAAAGTTGTGGGCTGGCTTAGTGGACAGGTAGCTTTTCAGGGCCAAGTTAGAATCCACTCCCTGTGAGTGAAGGCTGACATACCATTACTATGTTTAGGAGGAGGCACCCAACTTCTTGTAAATAGAGATTGAGTGAGGCCATATACAAGGTCGTAGGCACTGAGACTTTAAGTCAATGCTACTTTAACATAAAATGTCTAGGAGAGGAATTGTATCGTATGTCAACAGCCTTCACAGCAAATATTAACTGTGCTGGAATTTTTGTTTTACAGCTAAGGAGAGGCTTCCCTCTGTCTCCATATTTTTCCTACCCTGTCTGAGGACCAAAGATAGATGTTGTCTTGGTCATTGGCCTGAATCCCTACACTGGAGCATTCTGGGAGTAAATCAAAGCTCTGCATGGTCGAGCAACATCCAAATGAGGGTTTCAGTTATTTTAGCAGTCACCTTCTCCCACAGGACACACTGTGTTTACAAAGTGATGACATTATTAATGCGCATTTGGAGGCTGGAGATATCTATCGTTCAGTGGTTAAGAAGACTGGCTGTTCTTCTAGAGGATGGGGTTCGATTCCAACCAACAACACTGAGGCTCACGACCAGGTCCTGGGGATCTTAAGGCCTCTTAGGGCCTCTACATGCTTGTGTGTAAGCACACATACATATTCACACATAAATCTTTAAAAAGTTTAACAATAACAACAACAACAACAACAACAACAAAAATTACCTTTGTCACAGTTGACACCATAGAATCCAGGGGGGCAGATGCAGAAGCCAGGAGTGACACACAGACCGCCATTCATACATCGAGGTATGCAGAGGGCTTATGGGAAGAAAGAACTCTGATTTAGGCCAAACAGGATTCTGGCGCAGGATCATTTTGCAATGTCAAAAATTCCACAACTTGGGCTGGAGAAATGGCTCAGCGGTTAAGAGCACTGACTGCCTTTCTAAAGGTCCTGAGTTCAAATCCCAGTAACTACATGGTGACTCACAACCATCTATAATGAGATCTGATGCCCTCTTCTGGTATGTCTGAAGACAGCTACAGTGTACTTACATATAACAATAAATAAATCTTAAAAGAAAAATCCACAACTTAAGACTTCATGGAAGACTCTAAAGTGTTTATTCTCTATATACAATTTTTCTATATTAAAATTGTTTCATGACATTAACCTCGCTGTTTCTCAACTTCTCTGCCAATTTCTTAGACAAGAATTTTGAATTTGTTCTACTTTGAATGCTTGACTAAATCTTTCCTAGAATCAACTTGACTATGACGTGATTTCTTAACTGTAAATATTTTATGCCCTGTTCCTTGATCTCCAAACTCTAAGAATACATGCAAATAAGAAAATATTCACATTTCCTAAAGGTAAATATATTTTTCATTTACTCTGGTCAAATAAGTTCTTGGTATTTAAAGGATGAATGCTTTCTCTCCTACCTCTTTAAATATAATGTTCTCAGAAACAGTAACCTCTGAAATGAATGTACTACCCAAATTATTTTCAGGCCTTCTTTCAGCTTATGCTAAGGTATAACTTATACTTAGGTATGGATTCAATTGGTAATTGAGCTGTTTTTAATTGGAAGGATTTCCAGTCAGTTGTGATGTTAGCTCCTCAAAACTTTTATAAGATTATCACAAAGTAACCTCAAAACTTTCATTAGAGTATCACAAGGTACACTGTAAATAAATATAGGTCAGCAGGAGGCTTGACCACAAAGAGCAGAGGCCGGAGCTCAAAGCTCTCTGGCTGAAGTTCTGGCCACAGATTTCATTAACAGAAACCAACCCAGAGAACAATTTTCCAACAGGTCTTCTGTGGCTATTTAAAGTTTCACTGATCCTTAAAATATTACCAAATAATAATAATTTCAAGAGATGTGCTTCATAGAACAGAGAGCCACATGGAGCATCTGTGGCATCCACGTTCGTTCGTCAGGAAGCAAGTCAAATCCCTTGCTTACCTTTCTCACAGTGAGGCCCATAGAACCCATCCGGACACTCGCAGACCCGCCTTTCGTTACAAAAGCCTCCATTTCGACACCCTCCGGGGCACTCCGCTGCACCAGAGAGAAACAGGGATAAAGCGTGTCCTTGAGGTCAGGCCAGGTTGAGATGTTGGTGGTCATTTGTATTTCAGTACACCAAATGTAACTGATCGAATACCCGCAGTCCTTAACCTCCTCTCCACACCCTGGTCTGCACTCAATATCTTTCCTGCAATCTTATTTCCAGCAGTGAGGGCTGCACACAAGGAGAGTAAAGCAATTTTTACTCCGCCTTCCTTCAGCATACCTCCCACAGTACAGGGTACTGACTGCTTCTTCGCGCCCACTTGACACAAGCTAGAGTCGTCAGAGAGGACGGAGCCCCCCGGTTGAGGAAATACCTCCATGAGATCCAGCTGGAAGGCATTTTCACAATTAGTGATCAGTGGGGATGAGCCCAGCCCATTGTGGGTGGGAGCCATCCCTGGGCTGGAGGTCCTGAGTTCTCTAAGAGAGCAGGCTGAGCAAAGCCATGATGTGCAAACCAGTAAGCAGCATCCTTTCATGGCTTCTGCATCAGCCCCTGCCTCAAGGTTCCTGCTCTGCTTGAGTCCCTGTCCTGACTTCTTTCCATGATGAACAGTGCTGGGGAAGTGTTAGCAGAATAATAAACTCTTTCCTCCCCAACTTGCTTTTTGGTCGTGGTATTTCATCTCAGCAATGGAAACCCTAACTAAGACAAATATTAACTCTTTAAATTCACACCAGAGGAGTGAGAGGGGCGTTGCTTTCAATATTCACGGCCAGAGAGCAGATGGCTTTTTTTGGTATACGTTTAGGGCATTGACTGGCTCCATAGCTTAAATGTAATGCTGGAAGGGTAAAGGAGCTATGTCCTGTGGTTAGTGGGCACCCAGGGTAAAGCAATGAGGTATGGAGGCCCTGCCTGGAAGGACCGCTGTATGATCGTGATTCTGTATCTTCTGTGGCTGTGAACTGTACCAAGCATTTGGCAGGGGCATGGGTAAGTGTGGTTTTCAACAGGGCAGGAATGTTGGTGGTGGTTGACACTTTCAATGGGGAACTAGAAGTAGAAACTGGGAAGTCTGTGCCTGTAGGTGAGATATACCTGGGGACTCCTAAATGTTCTGTTAGAAAAGGGGGACAATGCTTTGACAGTATACTGGAATCCCTAAGGTTCCAGTGTAGTGTCAAAGTGGAGAAAATCTTAATACTTGTTAATGGACAACGTGTTTACTACCTGTGATGGTTTGTATATGCTTAGCACAGGGAGTGGCACTATTAGGAGGTATGGCCTTGTTGGAGTGGGTGTGGCCTTGCTGGAGTGGGTGTGGCCTTGTTGGAGTGGGTGTGGCCTTGTTGGAATAGGAGCGTCACTGGGCTTGGGCTTTAAGACCCTCATTCTAGCTGCCTGGAAGCCAGTCTTCTAGCTGCCTTCAGAACAAGATGTAGAACTCTCAGCTCCTCCTGCACCATGCCTGCCTGAATGCTGCCATGCTTCCCACCTTAATGATAATAGACTGAACCTCTCAACCTGTAAGCCAGCCCCAATGAAATGCTGTCCTTGGTCATGGTGTCTGTTCACAGCAGTAAAATCCTAACTAAGACACTACCCCTCTGCTACAAAGTATATATATGTGTGTGTGTGTATGTATATATTATACAAAGCCTTCTCCTGAGTGGCTGTCTATACTCACCTTGTTGACATGTTTTAAAGAAGATAGCATTTTGAGGGGTCCGAAGGATGGTGTTGCCTTCAGAATTCATGACAATCACATTCACTTCAAATGCTGCCACCCCGTCCTGTTTGCCGAGACATGGGAAACCAACTTGAACAACTAAAAGAGAAAGAGAGCCTGTGAAGTCAGTTTGGCCAATTGATTGTGGTTTTGCAGAAATCACATTTCTGTGGTTTTTGTGTATCTCCACTGGAGCTGACATGGTATTTTGATTACCTGGGCATTCTCTGTGGAACTTATGTGAGGCACACCAGTTTTCATACCTTAGAAAGGTTTTGTTGACAGGCAGTGGTGGCACATGCCTTTAATCTCAGCACTTGGAAGGCAGAGGAAGACGGATCTGAGTTCGAGGCCAGGCTGGTCTACAGATTAAGTTCCAGGACAGCCAGGGCTACACAGAGAAACCCTGTCTCGAAAAAAAAACACACAAAAAAACAAAAACAACAACAACAACAAAAAAGGTTTTGTTTACTTGTTTGTCTTTTAAGCAGGGCATTTAAAAGCAGCCCTTGAGAGGTAGAGGCAAGAAGATCTCTGTGAGTTCAAAGTCAGCCTGGTCTCCACAGAGAAATCATGTCTCAAAAAATTAAAAAAAATTTTTTTCTAGGTCTGTAAATTAAAGACACAAAAGGATGCATAAATTTATTAAATAGAGTGAGATATTTATGGGAATAATTACCATCCCCAAAGAGCCAGAAATAGGCATAATATAGAATGTAATATAATTTCTATTAAATGAGCCCTAGGAACAATAGCCCTCTTATTTATTTTGTATTTTTCTGGTTTGAAGGTATCAACACAAATTTTCTGAAGATACTCTTCAATTTAGCCTGGGCTCCAGTAGTGACTGAGTCAACCAGGTTACTGTTTTCTCAAGATATGCATTCATATAATGGAGTGTTTGGTGTGCTACGCTAATGCAGTAGATAGGCCGAGTTTCATGAGTTAGCTTCTCGACTTGGAGCCACTTACACGTCTATTGGGTACTTGTTCTGTCCAGATATTGACAACAAAGCCAGAAGGCAGGATGTAGCAACTCACAATGTTTCTGTGCAGTGTGGATGAGGAGGCCAATGATTTCGTAATAGTCACAATCCGCAAGGTGAAATGGGCTAATCAGATGCTGAGTAATGGATAAGAGACTGATTGTAGAACTTTCCAGAATACAGTGGATTATCACACTACCCACTGAGGAAGACTGATCTCGCTGACAACTAAACTCCAGTTGTGCCTTAAGTAAATAAATAATAAACAAACAAGCAAGCAAATACAAATGCTGTCAGTAAGTGTATGTAGAGCTTTGCATGGTGGGTACAGCTACCAAGCATGGACTCATCTTATTAAACCAAGGCAAACCTTTTCCCTTTGGACTATGACTATTCCTTCCTGCTAGGGTTAGAAGAAGAGAGCTGAGAATTGCTCCCACCATCTCACAACCTGGTCATACAATCTTCCTTATGTGCTGACAAAACAAAAGTTCCTTTGCAGGCTCTGGCATTGCCAAGATATAGAAATAGAGCCATGTCCTTCAGCAATGATAAGCCTGTGCATAGAGGTCTGCTTTTATGAAAGGCTGAATGAAACAAGACCAGACTTTGTGCAATCCAGTGCAGACTGCGCTGTTTGTAGTCTAAAGCGGGCTGAGAGAGACTAGCTTAGGAAAACTAAGAATAACTCACGTGGCGTTCAACTATGCATCAAGATACAGTTGACTGCACATAAACTGACTTACGGAGAAGTAAATGAAAATGTATTGTAACTGAATACTCCTTCCACGAACACGTGGGCATGGGTCTTAGCCCAGAGCATCTTGTCATTTGGCCCTCTTCCCTTAGAGGAAGGAAGGAAGTGGTGGGCAGCAGGCACTCCATCTCAACATCACAGATTTATAAACTGTGCCCTGATTGGATGAGGGCTTGGGAGATAGCTCAGTCAGTAAAGCACTTGACTTGTGAGTATGAAGACCCCAGTCTGATCCTCAGAACCCAGTACAAATGCTTTCTGTAGTCTACTGCAGAGAGTAGCAGGCTGGAGAGCTCAGCAGGGCGTGTGTATCCCTTCACTCACATCTCAGGGAAGAGGGGGCAGAAAGACTGTAAGAGCCAGAGTGGTGGTTGATTACACGGGAGCTATTTTCTGGACACTGCAGGGCACCCGTACATACAAACTCACAGACTGCGACTGCGCATAAAGACCTACCCAAGCTCAAGCCAGACAAAGATCCGAGCACGGGGCGTGGGGCACAAGTTAGCCTTAATAGACTTGTGTGTGTGTGTGTGTGTGTGTGTGTGTGTGTGTTTATATGTATATGAATATAAAGTGGGCAAGAACAGGAAGTCGGGTGAGTGGGTAGGTAGAGGTGCCTTGGGGAGGAGCTTCGGGACTGGGCATAAATATGAAAACAAGTGCCATGAAATTCTCAAAGAACTAACAAAAATATTATTATTTTTTAAATGGTGGGTATGGTGGCACATGCTTGTAATCCTGGCATGGGGGAAGCAGGGACAGGAGGATCTCTTGAAGCTTATTGGCTGGCTAACAGAGTCTAATTTGGTGAACTCCAGGGCAATGCCTCTCTCAGATTTGGTGGACAGTGCTCCTGTGGATGACACCCGAGGTTGTTCTCTGGCTTTCACATTCACACACACACGTGCTCTAGCATGCACCCCACCCCCCAGGAACATGCATGCACACATGCACATGTATGTAAGACTTTTCAACCTAAGTACTCAGTGCTTCAGGCTGCTGTAGCGCTCAGTCTCTCAGCAAACACTGGCCATTTATTCTGGCCCAGAGAAATCAAGAAGGTGTCCCTCCAACATTAGCACACACTTAAAAACTTCTACGCACTGGATTCCTATGGCATACTACCGCTCTGCGGGTTCATGTGATGACAGAGTGTTCAAAGAGGCAAGGCCCTGGCTTTATGGGGAAAAAATATGCGTATAACTCAGTAATTTTACTGAACCACTCCACAGTTTGTGTTTCCTGTTTTCTTTCTCTCAAGTGCCAGAAGGCAGGCACTTCATAACTGTTAAAGATCAAGAGATGTCCAGGCACAAAGGCTCCTGTGGGATAAAAGACCAGCTTAGCAGATTGGGGTATAAAACAGCCCGGGGCCATAATGAAGCTACCTGGATGCTTAGGAGCAAAGCACACGGATTTAGTTACTTTTTAATAATTCAAGGTCCCTTCACTTCTCCTACTGTGGTGACCAAGCTAATGAGGCTAACGAATCGCTGCCCCGCAATGATCTGAGATCCCCATAAACTTCTCGCACCTGCAGCTTTGCAAACAAACCCTACATCTGCTTCTAAATGAAAAAGAGGGAAAAAAAAATGTGCGCACACTAAGGTGAAAGCAGGCTGAGTGAAGTGTGTCCATGTGGGGCATCACTTTGTCCCCCGCCAAAAAAAGCCTGTTCCCTTTTAAATTTCTCTTTATTCCAAGTGGCATCTGCTTTTCCCTCTATTGTTTTGTTTTGTTTTGAGACAGGGTTTCTCTGTGTAGCCTTGGCTGTCCTGGAACTCACTCTGTAGACCAGGCTGGCCTCGAACTCAGAAATCTGCCTGCCTCTGCCTCCCAAGTGCTGGGATTAAAGGCATGAACCACCACCGCTTGGCCCCTCTAAACTTTTTTTAAAGATTTATTTATTTATTTATTTATTTATTTATTTATTTAATGCACTCTTCAGACACACCAGAAGAGGGCATCAGATGCCCATTACAGATGGTTGTGAGCCACCATTTGGTTGCTGGGAATTGAACTCAGGACCTCTGGAAGAGCAGTCGGTACTCTTAACTACTGAGCCATCTCTCCAATCCCCCTTCTAAATTCAACTTTATTATGTGTGTGTGTGTGTGTGTGTGTGTGTGTGTGTGTGTGTGTGTATGTATGTATGTATGTATGTAGAGGGCAGGGGTTCAAATCAGATATTTTCCTGGTTGCCCTCCTTCATATTTTTTGAGACAAGGTCTCGAACAATGAGTTTGCCAATTGGCTAGCTTGGGGGGCCAGCGGGTCCCAGAGATTCCTCTTGTTCTAGTCTCGACAGTGCTGGGATGACACTTTAGCACTGCCAAGCTCAGCTTTTTGCCAGAGATCTGTGTGGCAAGCACTTTCCCAGTGGGGACATCTCTCCAGATTCTAAGTGTTATTTTTCTAGATTTCATAGTATTAGAAAGTGATGTTGAATTTAAACATTTCCTGTTAAGGCATTCTTTCAACACATACCCAATATCTGATGTGTCACTAGCTCCAAAAAGTAGAATTTTAGTAAGAATCCTTTTACTAGACTCCTAAAATGGTTAAAGTATGGCAGATGTCAGATGCAAGCACAGAGTTAGAAATGGTTTGAGTTTTATTGGAGGTTCAGCTGAAGTAGCCATGTAATGAACTGAGCTGATGAATTTTAATGAGTTCCCATGAGCTCCCATGTGAGTTTTACTAATCAGAAAAAGGAAAGGGAAAGAATTAAAATATAAAGTGGATACTGAGAAACATGCTAAGTGTTGATTTTTAGCTTCTTTTAAAAAAAAAAAGAGGGAAAACTGGTTAAGGAAAAATTTTTATGCAGAATTATCTTTGGCTAAAAAGAAGCATCATCGCATGCCATGGCAGGAGGGTATGCAGTGACTGGATTCCAAAACTTTCAGAGTTGGGCGCTTGCTGCTTCCACGAGGTCGTAAGCCCCGAGGATGCCGGCAATCTTAGTGGAATCGAAATATCTGTGTGTTTGGAGTAGGATATCTATGTCCTTAAGATGACCAGTGTCAGGCACTGGAATCTGCAGAATACAAACCCTCGCTCTTTCTCCCATGCAGATGGGCAGCGAATGCCCTGGGTCTCGCCCCTTCTCCTATCTAGTTGGGCAGTGAATGCCCTGGATCTCTCAGGGAATGCCCTAGGTCACACTCCTCCCTGGGAGACTGCTGCTCACAACAGCACTGGAAAGATGACTGCAAGGAGCTAAGATCCTCCTCGCCTGTGATCTAGAAAGGCTACCTTCAAGTCCCACAGTAATGTCCCACACGGCAGATCCTCTGGAAAGGGCGGACCTAGCAACCCAATCTCTGTAAAGGGGCCTCATTTCCTAATCACTACAGATTCAAGTTAACTCCTGAAAGGATTCTCACTTGACACCTGACGAATTACTTAACCTTCCCAGAAGAATGTCATTAGAAGTAGGGGTTGCCCCCCCACACACACACACACAAAGCCAGGGTCATGGCCAATGCTATGCATGGAAATGTATGGGCACAGCAGGGGAACCTCCTCCATCAGGAAAGCCAATGACCAAGAAGAACACAGGCTCCGGCTCTTCTTTCATCGGCTGCCAAAACAAATTTTCATGGGATACCAGAAGTACGTTTAAATGATCATTTGGCAGCTTTCTGAAACAGGACTTAATTTTGAAACATAAAAAGAATGGGAAAAATTGCAAAAGGGAAAAGAGAAGTTTGGCAATATAAATTCTCCCACTAACAAAAATAAATAAATAATAAATAATAACTTGAAAAAAGTGGTAAAAGATAAGGAAACCTAGTTTATACATCACAAATAAAAGCTAATAAAACCGCTATTATTTCAATATAAAAAAATAAGTAGGTTGCACTGAGATTCCACATAGCATAGTAAAATCAGAGAAGATGCTCTATCTCAGTAGGAAAACTTAAAAGGCAAATTAAAGAGCAGTGAAAAAAAGCCAGTTTTTACTTTTTAAATTGGCAAAAGTAGTTTACGTGATTAATAACCTACCTTGATGAGATTACAGTGAGCCAGGCACTGTGCTACATAATAAGTATAACCTTTAGGTGACATACTGTTGGCATCGGAGCAGTTTAATACATTTTTTAAAAAAATTAATAGTTCACATCATGGTGTTTGCCACAAAAAACTATGACTTCTAACTATCTATTACAATAAAGAAGTGAGCACCGAGAGTTTAGTATATATATTAATCCAGCACTGGCTTTCTGTGTGCTGCTTGTGTGCTGAGCCTTGGGTTAGGAAGGAGCTACAGTAAATAAGACAAATGGGACCCCTTCCCTTATAGCAGTGAGATCTGGTAGTTTCAAAGGATAGTCATCCTGGTGTTTATAGCATGAAAACTCTAAACACAAAATCTCATTAACAAAAAATGAGGGAGCAGAGAAACAAATGATAGCATATCGTAACATAGTCTATTATAATAGTTTCATCCTTACGAGGGTTAAGAACTGCCAGAAAGGCCCGTAAATGGTGCTGATCACAAAGGGTCAAATGGAACAACATAGGTCCTTGAAATAGGACTAGACAAAACACAGGGGTGCTTTCTGTTTCCCAAAGACCAGAAATCCTGGGTTCTGGCCTTGACTTTGCTACTTATTCCTGACATTTGACTTTGTATATATTGGTTATGCTGCGCTGTGAGCCTTCATTTTTTAAGCTTATAAAATGGTGCTACAGTTCTGGTTTCACCGTGATCAGGCTTGATAATGCTTGTGTGGGTATCACACAAGATGGAAAGCTAGGACTGAATCACATACAGTTTTCTCAGCCAAGCAGGATGGATAGACTTGGAGGCTTGAGTTGACATCCGTCTGTCCCTTGAAGGGTTTCTGACACTATGCTGACATAGGGGAACTTTGTCTTGGTTACCATTTGCTCCCAACCACTTTGAGCCTTTGTTGTGTTTGTGTGCTGATCCATACTCTCTGGGCTGAATATATCCATCTAATCAGGCACGTTTTTTCTTCTTTTATCTCTCTTCCTTTATTAAAGAAGAAACCAGAATCACTAATGAATTGGGTGTGGTCTGGGCTATATTGGGATATGAGGAAAGTGTAAGTCCATCATTTCTTTATCCTCATCCTAATCCTTTGCCTGAAGGATGATGACTAAGCTGCCCTCAATTAAACAGCTCTCCTCAGGAGAGCATCCCATAATCCCTCTAATGGATGACAAATGGATCCTCACCCCCAGGAAATCTTACGAGCAAACCTTTCTCCAAAGCAAAGACCACCCACCTGATGCCTTGTGAGGCACTGTTCCCAGCAGAGGGACATTGACAGTTGGATCTGCCATGATGCCTTTATCCAGGGAGCGCAGAGACAGGAACTCATAGAAGTATTCTGCCTACAACAAAAGGTGTTACAGGTCAGCACCAGGGAAACCACAGCCATTGAGAAGACATTTCTTGATGGAGCATCCACACGATAGGAGTGCGATCTTTTTCTCTCTGGGAACTCTAAAGCCCCAGACATCTACGATATCATATACACATAATTCACATTCCCTGATTTATACCAACGGAATTGAGCCATGCTTGGAGGGAAGAGAGTCCCTAATGTACTCAAAGCATTTATTTAGAGCTTGCTCAAAAGGTCATTTAACTTCAACAATATTATTAATTGCTGTCTGTTGAAAGTGTTTGGAGAAAAACAGAGAGATAAGTCATATCAAAACAATTAGCAATCAGCCCTTAGAAAACCATTCTTAGCAACTTAGGTCATTATTATTTTTTTAATCTTTTAGTTAGAATTTATAGAACTGTAATAAATAGTGATTAATGAAATAGAAACCTGATGGCAAAGAAGACACACTTAAAGCCTCAAATTTAAGGATGCTGCCATTAAGTTTGAAAGGTTTATATATAAGGTCTCAATTTAATAGAGAGAAAAGTCCAAAAGCTTAAAACAACACAAAACAAAAACATAGGAATGACAAGAAGCCATAAAACTTTACAATGTAAACATTTCCAGTTTCCCAATGTGTGGGTAGTTACGAAACAGTCTTGCTACTCAGGTGACCACCAATACAGAAAATAGTTATGGGTAACTAACCATGGAGCTTTGATGCTTGTGTGGGCTGGATGGATAGTGGTTAGAGCACTTGCTGCTTTTCCAGAGAACCAGAGTTCAGTTCCCAGGCTCACAACTCCAGTTCTAACTCCAGCCCCAGGGTATCTGATACCCTCTTCTGGCTTCTGAACACACGCAAACACACACACACACACACACACACACACACACACACACCATCTTAAAAACATGGTTTAGGCTAGAAACAGTCTGCTCTTCTTTAGGAATATGGGCAACTAACAAAGAGCACATGTTAACCTGTGAACTAGGCAAGTGGAGAGGTTCTGCCATTATCTGTAGAGCTTTGGATTGGTTAGTTGGTTAGAAATGAGTAACAGTCCATGCATGTGTACTGAGTGAGTTTTTTTTTTAAAAGAATGTGATTTTATTACATTCAGCATAATTTTTATTTTATAATACGGAAAATATAAAGAATGCACAGAAGCCATTCAAACCACGCTCTGCTTTAAATCACTGTCACATGCTTATCACCAAAGACTTCCCGGAGGGTAATGATAGAGTCTCGGCTGCCATAGAGATGGACAGTGAGCTAAGAAACACTCCCTGGGTTCGTGGAGCCCAAACAGCACCTTCATGAGCCAAATCCCCTTCTTTGGTTTGGAGCAGTGATTCTAAAGAGAAATCTACTATATTTGCTCCCTTGGAGAGTGACAGAGTTGGGTGAATTCATTTAAGTTTGTCTGCTGAAGGAGGAACGTCAGTCCATGAGACAGATGAACCCTCGCCTATGGAAGGGAAGGCAGGGATCTGAAGGAAACCCATGAAAGCAACGCTGTCAGGAAAGGTAATTCAATTTACAACGAATTCCTTTAAGGGGGAGAATGAATAGTATTTCTGTCCCTGCAGGAAAAAAAATCGATGAGAAAGACACCAGTTTTCAGAGATCCAGGTGTTTCCAATGACTTCTATAGACAGCACCCACCCCCTCTGCATTTGATTCCAATGCTATTTATCACTAAAACATTTTATTTCATAACAAGGTTAAGGTGGCACGGGAAAAGGACTGGATGCTGAACACCACTGTAATTAACTGTTCTGGTTATTTGTGCCACTGAAGGGGATAAACCAGCAACAACAGCCCAGCAAATCCTGGGGTAGTAGACATCATGTGTCCAAAGTCAATAGGAACTCTTTATTCATTCGACTTCACTAATTAAAGAGTGACAGTGAAAACCTGTGTGGGTAGAGCAGAAAACCTCAAATCCTACACAATACGCCACCCTCTGCTACCCTGGAAACACGCCTTTGAGCTTTATCACTTTGGAAATTAAAAACTGCCTTCCTGTATGTGATACGTTTAGAAGTAACATTTGTAAAACTTTAAGACTGCCTTGACAAGAAACTAGAGTTTTTTTGGTTTTTAATGATTTTGTTAATGAGAAGAAAACTGGAACATTGAGATTAAGGCATTATTGAGCTAGAACTGATAATAACTAAAAACAAAAAATAGTTTTTCTGCTTTCTCCATATTTTCAGTACATGGCCTGTTGTTTTGTGACATTTAATGCATTAACTTAAAAGCAAGCGTGGAACCCACTGACAGTTCCCGGTGAAGAGTGACGTCACTGATCTGCACGATGGAGCTCTTGGGCATCTGTGCTGACACAGCACTTCTTGGTTCAGATCCTTGAATGTGTGGGAGGAACAATCCGCATTAAAGTCATTGATGAATGTTCTTTCCAAATTTTTTCAATAACATTAGAAGACAGTGGATGGGGGGGGGGAGCTCAGTTAGATCCTGGAAATGCAACTCGCAGGTCCCTTCAGTTCTCTCTAGCATCACATCACACAGGCCAGGAAGGCACAGGTCTCATGGCTTTGCTATCTTAACTAGCCTTAGCTCGGTGACTACATAGCTGGGTGAGACCAAGCTGGATAGGTTTCTCTAGATGGCCCATACTCGGAACTTAGCAGCAGCAGCTTCTGCACTATGGATTTCATGTATCGTTCTAGTATCTTGGTGGTTGGTACACATTCTGGTTTTCTTACTGCCACTCTGATTCTGAATCTAAGAAGTCTCCAAGCACAAACTGGTCAAAAGAGTTTCTTGGATATGATCAGCAGAAGGTGGCTGTTGGAGCAAGCCTTGTCTCCTTATCCTTCTTACTGAGGACAATAATGGTGCTCACATCTCTAAAATATGAAATTTCCTTCATATTTGGTTTGGTTTGGGGTTTGTAAAGTTTTTATTATGTTTTAGATTTATTTTTTTATTTATTTAGTGGTTTTGGTGGCACAGAGTCCATGTGGGTGTCAGGGGACAACTTTTGGGAGTTGGTTCTATCCTTCATCAAGTGGGTCTCTGGGATTGAATGGAAGTTGCCACATTTCGATATGCAAGAGCCTTGACCTGCTGAGCTGCCTCATCAATCCCATACTCGTGTTATACATGTGTGCATTTTCAAAGGATTCTTTCCCACTTACTCGTTTAATTACATCTTGAAAATTCTAACTTGGGCTGGGCGTGCTGGTGCACACCTTTAATCCCAGCACTTGGGAGGCAGAGGCAGGAGGATTTCTGAGTTCCAGGCCAGCCTGGTCTACAGAGTGAGTCCAGGACAGCCAGGGCTAAACAGAGAAACCCTGTCTCCAAAATCCAAAAAAAAAAAAAAAAAAAAAGAAAGAAAGAAAGAAAGAAAGAAAGAAAGAAAGAAAGAAAGAAAGAAAATAATTCTAACTTGAAGGTTGCTTAAAAATTAAACAATATTTCACCTAGTTTTGACACTGACTTCTTTGAAAAATTTACTTACCATTGTAAAGAGGTCTACCCATTGCTACCATGTAAATTAGTGTGTCTGTGTGTGTATCATTGCTACAACACAGAGAGTGAATCTATCCTTCATTTAACTTCAGGACTTAAGTTAAAAAGTCATAAAATGGTTGCTCAAATGAATGTTAGATTTATGACATATTCTACCTTCTAGACAGAACTTTCCATTTTTACCTTATTTATAATATAATAAATGTTCCTAGACCCCAATCTCTCCATTGGAAAAACTTATTTGGAGGCAAATAAAATCCAAACTCTATGCCAAAAAGAACAGAGAACTGGCTTTAAAGTTTGGGAACAAGTTTCACAAATTACAGATTTATTACTTAGATAAAAGGAGTTTGGTATATGAACTGTAATAGCAAAGTTATATTGGAAACTGCTATTAGGAAAAAGTACGTTCTGTTTTATTAAATGACATGAGTGGAAATTCAGGTAGAGGTAAGAGGTCAGTGTTTTGGGAAATACATGAAAAGAGTGTTTTGTATTCAAACAAAGAATGAGTCTATTCAGGAGAATGATCAATTCACTTTTAAATTAAGTTGCTGAAAAACTTTTGCTGGACTGCTTTGCCACACAGCAAAACAATTTTTTTTCATGGAGAAATATAAAAGACACCCAAATATTATCAAGGGAGGAGTGCTGGAAGCCATTCATCTTGCTTCCAATGGACTTGGCTGAAATTGGAGTCATTCCGTCCAAATAGATGAAGACATCTCTTAAGTGGCAAAGTTGAACAACTCAGAAGGCCTTTGGCCGGGGCTCTTCGGAGAACAAACAGAGAAAAAGAAACAGAGACTAACATTAACAATGGGAGGAATCTAGTGTGCCTTTTCTACCTCTGAACTCCAAGGCTTGGGGAGTATGCTTGATCTAATAAGCATAATAATCGCAGAGCTCTCTGAATCAGTCTTTCATAAAACCACAGCCCCCAAACCTCTATTAAACTCTATCATGATGCCGACCCAAGTGGTCGTGGGAGAAAAGTAAAACTAAAGGTATCGTCTTCGTTCCAAAGGACATTTAAAACTCTTGCAGATACAAAGCATAGGGCAGGCAATGGGTTCAACATTTTAAATAGTCTGCACTGAGTGTTGACTATACCCCAATTTCTAGTCTTATCCCTCCCTAATGTTCTTTAACAGTCCACCATGATTATAGTATTCAAGAGCGATCCAATCGGCAGGGCACTAGGTAGGAGACGTATAATGGGATGGAAAATAGCCCCTGCACTGTATGTGAAGGGTGGGAAGAGAGCTACCTAAATAAAGAAGGAAACAGTACAAGGTTAAAACCCCAACAAAATGAATAAGTGTGCCCAATGCTTAAAATAGTCCACCACCTGCATGAGCCAAGACTGCCAGACCTCACCTCCAGACCATCTCCTCTTGTTACCCCTCACCTGTAGGAGCTATAGGGGGAGGAGCTGATACTAAATCTGGTTCCCTAATTGTTTCTCTTTTTTTAAAGATTTATTTATTTATTATATGTAAGTACACTGTAGCTGTCTTCCGACACTCCAGAAGAGAGCATTGGATCTCATTACAGATGGCTGTGAGCCACCATGTGGTTGCTGGGATTTGAACTCAGGACCTTCAGAAGAGCAGTCAGTACTCTTATCCACTGAGTCATCTCACCAGCCCAATTGTTTCTTGATTATGTCAATAAAGACAGCAGAAGCCAATCACTAGGGGAAGAGAAAAAGGTGGGATTTTCCGGGTCCCAGGAGGAAGAGAAGTGGGGGAGGGGGGAAGAAGAGGGAGAGGGAAGAAGGAAGATGGAGGGAGGGAGGAAGAGAGGGAAGAAGGGAGATAGAGGGAGGGAGGGAGGGAGGTGTTTCAGCCCAGGCCTTGGGGAGAGGAGCACAGACACTGTGTAATATCTGGAGGCAAGCAGAACCCATGGCAGCCTCTGTTAAGGGCAGAATCTGACATAGGATAACTAATGAGCTTAGAGTAATAGATTCTGCGGCCAGCAGTTGTGTTATCTGGCTGGTTTTAAAGTGTTAGAACTGTCTGGTGTTTTCCATCCCTGGCGACTCTGGTGGGCAGGAGAAAGGTCAGAGCCTGGGTGGTTGTTAGAGGGTTGAGGAGCTAACCGCTGAGTGGTTAGCCGGTGGAGAGTGATCACAGCTCCCAGAGTTCATCAAGAGCTAGCAACTGGCAAAGGGGAGCGGCTGCTGATCATAGAGCCTAGCTGAGAGTGCAGGCAGAGCTCACAAGGAAAGGCAAGAGTGTTTCTAACTTACACGCAACACTCACCCTTCAAACTCCAGAACTCACTGCTGGGTCCCCTTTGAACTTTCTGTTTTCTCTGCAAGTCCTAATCAGTTCTCTCTGCCCTGAACACTGCAAACCACTCATCACCATCCCTGTGGTCATGGTGCATCCACACTCCTGCTCCCAGTGACGTCACCTCAACTGAACAACAAGGAACAAATCCTTTTTCCCTTTCTCGCCGTCATGTTTTGTAACAATTTCCCGTCCACTTACAGGTACAGTTTCAGTGATGATGATGGCTTTTCTGGTTGAATGAGCGTCCCCTCAAGTGACGGGGGTGGTACAGCTGTAAGATGAGGGAGTCTGATAGAGATGGGGCCTTGTGGGAGGTCTTTAGACCATGAGGGACCACCCTCAAAGAGAATCCTGGTCTCCTGTCTGCTTCCTGGATGGGCACCAGGATAACCATGACTGCTGTTGTCATAGTATGCTGCCCTCTCTAGAGGCCCCAATCCATGCACTTAATAACTATTTTCCTCCTTGTAAGTCACTTGCCCATCACTGTATCACAGTGATGTGAATAAGCCAATGTCTACCACTCAACAAGTACTATGAGCATCTTTCTGCCAAAATGCAGAAGTTCTCTCCCCTGCCTCATGCCTATGCCTACACTCACTAATCCTGGTTCGTTGCCGTCTGATACAGCTGGTTTCTTCAGACCTGGGAATGATACTTCTTCTCTTTTTCCAATAACAAAGACCCTAGGCGTCATTCATTGTCTTTTCTTGTTCTCTCTCATCTCCTTAGAGCTGGGCTCCAGAACATTATCTTCCCCTTTCTTTTGCTACCTCTCCCCGTGTCCTTCTCCTTTGCCCTATTCTTTCATCACCAACCCAACCTTTTCTCTCTCATATTGATTGGCATTGCTATAAATCCTACTCGCTTTCCTTTAAAAAAAAAAAAAAAAAAAAAAAAACCACTGGCCACAAAACAAACCTGCCATTCTCACTGAAACATTGTTTTTGTCATGTCTGGGTCCTTTCCTCATGCTCCTGATCTCCTGATGAGGTCTTTAGCCTTGTCAGTATTTTCAGTCTGGATCAAATCTTCGTGTCTCCCTCTTCAACGGGTATGAGCTCCTGGAACTCACCTGGCCAACCTGTGGTACCACCACAGGCACATTCCATTGCCTTCGCCTACGCTGACTTCTCTGGACTTCAACCAGCATGTGCCTCAATACATAAACTACTGTCTAATATTGTTCAAACATTCACAAATATAGATAATTTCTTCTAAGCTAGACAAAGTTTTGATGGGACGGCACCTAGCTTAACTCCTTGTAAGCAGACCCTGTACCACTAGGCTAAGTGTCCAGCCCCTAGCACCTGGGGATTCCTTGTGGGTAAGAATGGGATCTCTGGATATGTTTTTCCCCAATAGATTGCTGGAGACGTACACAATCAAAAGTACTTGAAAACTATCTGGGAAGTGGCAAGAAAGATCTAGAAGCATCAATCCACTGCATTCTAGAACACGTTGTGGTAGCATTGGCTTCCAATTCTATGGTAGGACAGAACTTTCACTAACTTATTTTGTGGGTCAGAGGATGTCTCTGACTTTGCGGCCTGATCACATAGGACATATGGACCACTTTTATTTTTTTTAAAAGGGCAACCAAATAAATATTGACACTTGATATTCAGCCACTCTGTGTGTAGTTTGTGCTTATTCTGGAACCAATTCATGGCAGTGAGACTCCCAGAAAGAATATAAATGGACAATATAAACAGAGTCTGGTTCTGAAAAATAACGGTGTCCCTAAGTTCTGCCAGTTGGATCTCCAGGCTCTTTGCTTTCTGTAACTTTCAGTGTGTCATTGTGTTAAGACCGGGAATTGTGGGAATATCAATAAGGCCCTCCTTCCTTGTGCTGCCTTTGGCAACTGGCTTTCAGGAAAAAAAAAAAAAGTAATGTATGAAATCAAAATAAGAAAAAGCACCTTTCCACGGAGAATAGTTAATTATTTCACTGGTTGGCATTGCAAGAAATGTGGCATAGGGAGAGAATACCAGGCTGCCAAGTTCTTCTGTTCTAGTGATCATTTTTATGCACACCAAACCAGACCACAGCCAGTGGGCTGGATGCAGGGAGTGAAATTACTGGAATATAATGGTGACATTAAAGCTTAAAGTTCAAGTAAACACATCTGGGACCACGCGAGTTTTGTAAACTAAAACTGGCAAGAGATCACACAGTTCGGCTTCACATAAATTTGAAATTTCTAAGACATTTTCCATTTTTCCTCCCAGCATTTGGAATCACCACTGCTTCTGAAAACCAGAAACAGACCTGGCGAGCTGACAAGCTGTTGGCTAGTCGCTCTCTTTCAAAAGTCTTCAAGACGAAGCGGCAGCAGAGGGCTATGCCGATCATTTGTTGTAAATGACCCCAAAGTTAAGGTATCTATTTTGAGAAGGAAAGGCAATAGGGAGCTAGAAAAGTAAGAAGAAGGCATTGGGGAGTAGGAAAGACTTTTCCAGGTCTGTCTCTAGGCCAAAGGAATAGAGAGGAGTGCATAGAACGTAGCTTTCCAGTGCTCTCTGGAGGGCTGAGGGAATATCTCATTGGTAGGATGCTTGCCTCCCGTGTGCTGGGTTTGAATGCTAGAACTCTAACAACAGATACAGCCCTTCTCTGTACATGGCTTTCAGCAGACTGCCCACATTTCAACTGGACACTGTTGGTAGCCTTGGGCTTCTAAATTCTTCTGGTCCCTTTTATGCTGCATGCTGGGTAATTAAAACATAGGAAGATGAGGAACCTGACAGAGAGAGAGAAAGCGAGAGAGAGAGAAGTATGTGTGGTCTGCCTGCCACTTTAGAAATGAGGAGAGTCTGAATGGGAAGTTCCCCAATTGCTGGCAAATGTGAAGGCTACTGTTAAGCTTCAGTAGCAGGCAAGTGTTCAGAGAGGAGGAAAAGAGAAACCCCTACCATGTCTTCTTGTCTAAGGACGTATTTGATTTTTGCTTTTCTTTTCTTTTTTTAAGATTTATTTATTTAATGTATATGAGTACACTGTAGCTGTACAGATGGTTGTGAGCCTTCATGTGGTTGGTGGGAATTGAATTTAGGACCTCTGCTCGTTCCGGTCAGCCCCGCTCGCTCAGTCCCTGCTTGCTCTGGCCCAAAGATTTATTTATTATTATAAATAAGTACACTGTAGCTGTCTTCAAACGCACCAGAAGAGGGTGTCAGATCTCACTACAGGTGGTTGTGAGCCTCCATGTGATTGCTGGGATTTGAACTCAGGACCTTTGGAAGAGCAGTTAGCGCTCTTATCTGCTCTTACCAGCATTTTCCCCTGCCATCTCACCAGCCTGATTTTTGCTTTTCTTAAAGCTTCAGACATAGTGAGCTTTCACTTGCTTTGAGGTGGGGAAAAATGCTAAGAGAAATTTCCTTAATCAGTACTAAAGATGAACAATTGCCCGTACCTCTCCTGAAGTCTGTGTGTTCGCTGGGATCTCATCCTCCTGTCTGTTTCTTCACACATGTCTCGGGGTCTATTTCAGTACATTCTACTTTTTTGGACAGAGCATGTATAAAATGTACATAGAAACTTGGGTGATAAGTGTAAGTCATCCCCAAAAGGCAAACTGAGTGTTGCCTTTCTTTGTTCATTCTGTATGGTATATACTAATTAGGAATACTTACTCATTCTAGTGACAACAAGTGTCTGAATTTTTTAACTGACTCTGAAATGTCAGGAAATATTCTCAGCGATGACTTTCAAACTATTTCAAATAAGGTTGTGTTTTCCTTAGTTTTAAGGTCTATATAGTTTTCAAAAATCTTTCAATATATTTTTATTGAATCCAGATGGACAGTATTAACTTGCTTCTCTCATTAAAAAAAAAAAAAAAAAGGTTAAAAATAGTGGTTTTTTTTCCTTCTTTTAACTTTGGCTAATATCGTTCAAAGTACTTTGGAGAAAGTCATGGGATCTAGCTAAATTTAAATATTTTGCTCATGAAATTGAAATTCCATATGTCAAAATAACAAGTACAAGATATTCTCCAATGGTTAGCTTGTCCTGTTTCTAAAATCCAAAATGGAAAGGGAAAATGTAATCTCGTGGATACAAAATCCAGAGGGCTAGTTTTACTAGCATAGTAAAAAGGCTAACCATTTATTTTATATGTTTCATTTTGCACTTTAGAACAAGTCATTGCCTAAAAATGCTTTTTTTAAATTTCTCTTTTGAAAGCATTTTTAGAACATCCATTTATCTTGTGTGTGTATGTGTGTGTGTGTATGTATGTGTGTGCATGTGTGTGTGTGTGCGCACGCGCATGTGCATGCATGTGACACAGTGCTCACGTGAAGGTCAGAGGGCAACTTGTAAGAGTCAGTTCTAGACTCCCACCACATGAATCCCAGGAGTCCAACCCCAGTTGTCAGGCTTGGCAGCAAACATTGAGCCACCTCAACCGCCCCCCAAATCACCCTTTTACTCTAGTGAGCACATGTACTGGTGTGGTATTTGGTTATATGTCCATTGTTCATCCTACTTCTGAAAAGGAGAAACTGATGCTGGATCCGATCAATCTCCTGGGTAAAGCCAATGATAAAAATCCACAAACTACAGTTAGGTTTCTGTGGCTAACTCTGACTATCCCCAACACCAGGATCTTCGAGAAATGTTGAGATCTGGCTAGATCTGTGTAGCCAAGTCTGACTGACTGTCAAGATCCCTCAGTAATTCTTTTTAATAGCTCCAGCCTCTCCCTTCTCCTACACAACCCGATTGTCTCCCGCAAAGTCCTCTGCTCAATCCCCCTCCTTCTCTCAACTCAAAACAATGTTTCCAGTCATGAAAATAATGATTATCCAAAATGAATTCTTTGAGCTCTCATCTATCCACCTGCAAATAGTCCTTTCAAATCACGCCCAACCATTTTCCTTTCTAGAGTCCCTAAGCCTGGCCCCCATCAATGATGTCATCTTTCCTCGTGCATACAAATGTGGGAGAATGCGGATTCTGTCTCTAAACCCATGAAGAGTCTATAATCATGGCCTTCATAGTCTTGCTCAGCCATCTTCCCATCTCAGTATGAAGACCCACAATCCTTGACTTCCAGTGAACATGTCTCCATCTTTGTTTCTATCATCTCTGAAATTTGTTTTTCAACAAGCAGCCATTCTTCTTCGATGTATGAACAGCAGCTGTCTCTCCCCTTCTTAGCTTCTACTTATCCTCTAGTTGCTTTTTTATGTGCTTTTCCTCCTTAAAACTGTACTTGAAATAGAAGTTCTGCATATAGATCCACACGCCCTTAGAATCTGTAGCTTTTGTGTCCATAGGTATACGAATATTTTTTCTGACAAAAATGGACCTTTGGGCTGGAGAGATGGCTCAGAGGTTAAGAGCACTGACTGCTCTTCCAGAGGTCCTGAGTTCAATTCCCAGCAACCACATGGTGGCTTATGACCATTTATAAAATGATCTGATGCCCTCTTCTGGCCTGCAGGTGAATGTGCGGCAGAGCGTCCACATTAAGTAAATCCATCCATACATAATATTTTGCTGGGCAGAGGTGGCACATGCCTTTAATCCCAGCACTTGGGAGGCAGAGGCAGGTGGATTTCTGAGTTGGAGGCCAGCCTGGTCTACAGAGTAAGTTCCAGGACAGCCAGGGCTACACAGAGAAACTCCGTCTAGAAAAAAAAAAAAAAATGGACCTTTGTTTCTTCCATATTCTTGAAAGAGTATACAACTTTAAAAAAAATAAGAATTACAACCTTAGTTTATGTCCCAATGGAGTTTGAAGTTAGTCTCTCATTAAATAACTTTTAAAATCTAGGACTATGATAGAGAGCCTCAGAGACCCACACAGTGACCTAAGATGTGCACTTTGGTTTAGTTGTGGGGGTGGTAAAGACTTGCCCCAAGGAAGGATGGCAGAACTGAGATCTGCTCAATGGGGTGAAGTTAGCAGGGGAAGGAGAGGCAACTTCTTCTAGCAGAGGGAGGAGTAGGGAAAAGCTCTGACAGGATGTTGGCAGGCCCAAGGAGGCTGACGAAAGTCGCCATTCACAGAGAGGTTGTGAGGAGCAAATGGATACTGTATGTAAAGTGTTAGCACAAGCCGACATGTGGCAAGCAGTCAACCAATGCCGGTCAGCATTAACAGGATCAAGGCCAAGTGCTTCATTGGTGGGGTGGGGCGGGGCAGCATGAGTTCCTGGGAGAGGGAGGCTTTGGCTCATGGAGGGGCTGGAGGTGTGGGATCAAGGGTGACATCTAAAGTCTTCAGCACCATCCTGCTTGTGCTGTGGGTGCAAGCAGCAGGACTCAGAAACGGAGCAGGGACTCAAGAATAGCCCCGAAAAATCTTTCTGTCTGAGTCTCCAAAAACTATATCGTATGGTTTGAGTTAGCACGCGCAAGCAGAAGCAGGATTCTCTTTAGCTTTAAAATAAGTTAGTCAGTATTATCAAATAGAAGATGTAGAGAACAGATGAACAAGTGTAACCATACCACAAAGACAGAATTAGATACTAGGACTGTCCACTTACAAACTTTATAGGGATTCAATTTCTTTAAAAGAACAGAAAGCTTGAGTAATGTTTTTTTTAAAGATGAAAGATGGAGGGGTAAACCAAAAGAGACCAAGAAGGGCCAGAGGATGTGGACCTTATGCGGCATTTGTAAGATATAATAGGAAATTTAAGTGTTAGCTATGTGTTTCATCACATCAAGGAATATTTTAAAGCTCTTAAGAGAGATATTTTATATATATATATATATATATATATATTGAAGTTATTACAGATGAAATGCTGCTTCATGACATTGCTTTAAAGGGAGGAGAGAAGCTGGGCAGTGGTGGCACATGCCTTTAATCCCAGCACTTGGGAGGCAGAGGCAGGTGGATTTCTGAGTTCAAGGCCAGCCTGATCTATAGAGTGAGTTCCAGGATAGTCAGGGCTACACAGAGAAACCCTGTCTCAAACTCCCCACCCCCAAAAAATAAAGAGGAGGAGAGAATGGGAAATGCCAATGAACCAAAGCTGGTCCTGAGTGAGGAATAGTCTGTGTAGTCATAGAATCTCAGTAAGTGTCTGACTGGAAAGGTCCCTAATGGACTTCTGTATTGAATGGCTTTCAACTCATAGAGAACAACATATCACACACAATCTATATTTGCTTACATATTCAGGTTTTTCTTACTCACACTTCCCTAACTGATAGAAACTTTTCATAGCACAGAGACTACAGTGAGGCGTCTGTTTAAAAAGCAAAAAGCAGTTGAGTGTGATAGCACACACCTGTAACCCCGCTACTTGGAGAAGCAAGAGCATTACAAACTTGAGACCAGCCTGTGCAACTTAGCAAGACTCTGTTCCTAAATCAAACTTTAAAAGGTGCAGGGCTGGAGCTTGGTGAAAGAGCAGTCCCCTGGTGCCCGTGAAGCTGTTGGTTCTATTGCAGCATCAGAGACTGAAAGTACGGGGCTGAGCTGGCTGTGAGCGTTATCTATAGAGGCCAGTGTCGTATCAGGCAAGAGAAGAGCTAGGAAGTGAAAGTTTTCTCTTAAGAATACATTACTATTTTATCCTGTGCAGCCGTTTCCTATATTACTATGTGAATAGAGAGAAATCATATTCGATAAGATATTATTGTAGTTAAATTATGCTGTGTCTAGATTTCTAAAAACCTGTTTGCTTTTTAGAGACTTTGTTTTCTGCTTTAGCAATCAGTTTTGGCCTACAGCTCCTGGTAAAATCTGATGGTAGAGATTTTAAAGTAAGTCAATTCTAACCAGTGGCAATAATTATTAATAATAATAATAATAATAATATCAAATGATAATAATATTTCCAAACTGAGACGAAATGAAAGCAAAGCAGCCTATTTGACTGGTCTTTCTTTGTCCTTTACTTATTCAGTGGGTTCTTACTGAACCTTCTCAGTATGTGCCAGACATGGTACAATACCCAGAGATGAACTCAAGCCCTGGTCTTCAGAGAGCTTGCTCTCTGTGTGGTGAAGAAGAGGACAGAAGTGGAAAACAAAATGCTTCTGTGGACCTGAGCTGTGTGCTGCGTGGGAAGGCAAAGCAGAGTGGGGGAGGCAGGGGCCACTCTTTAAAGAGGAAGGGCAGAAAGCCTGCTGGCTGTGAGCTGACAGCTTACCAGAGGCTGGACCAGAGGGCAGAGCAAGCATGTGTCAGGGAAAGGTACCGTGGCAGAGTGAACAGTTAAGGCTAAGTGTCTGGGGTGGCCGCGCACCGGGCATGCGCAGGAACCAACATGGAGGCTCTGGACCAAGTGGGCACCCTGGTTACTGGCATCCTGCAGAGGAAGCTGCATCTCAACCCAGGCAAAGCCCTTGGCATTCCCAGGGGAGGAATCCAGGAAAGCAACACAATTCTAAACTTCTTTTGGGACAGAGGACACAAACACCCTGTCCTCCTCCCCCTTGATTCTTTTCTGTGCTGTTAGCCCCTATCTCGGCCTCCATCACTGGGGAAACAGATCTGGCCTAGTGAGGTGCAGCAACCATATTACCCCCCCCAACCCAACCCACCAGCTACAGCCCAGGCAGGGAAGAAGCATTAACTTTGAGTGAAGATCAAAATAATCGGAGGACATTTTTACCACCCAAGGCTGATAAGCAAAAGTCCAAGAATGGTCCTAAGACTCCTCCATCTCAACACCTAGGGCACGAACCCAAGGATCCATCCCAATGCCCAGGGAAAAGCCGCCTACACTGGGGGCTTCTGGGCCAGCTGGGAAGGGTGCAAGGTTGACTACACACGATGGCACTTTGCTTATTTGGCGTAATGGTTTTAAGCCCACTTCAATCCTTATTTGAGGATGTTACGAGCCAAGAGGGAGGCAACAGATTTTTCCATTTGCAGTGTTAGCCAACCCCGAAGTCTTTCTTTGTTGTTAAGGCACGCTGGAATGCTAGGCTGAACCGCAACCTTCTTTAAACTCTGACTTGTTGTAGAAGTTACCCAGTCTCTTTCTCGTTTCTAAGACACTTTTCTGCAAATTCCACAGTACTTGCCATTCCTTTCCCTAGCTCTGTCCCTAATTAATGATCAGCGCTCCATTCCAGGAGAGCAGTGAATGACAGCGCTTTCGAGTCTCGACGAGCAGTTCTGAGACAAATTTGAGCAGACACCCTGGTTAGTCAGGTTGATTTATTTAAAAAAAAAAAAAAAAGGAGAAGAACCAAACAAGGGCGCATTAAAGCTGAATCAACTGTCATCTTTTAGTGACGACTGTTGATCTGATGTGGTGAGAGAAAGGTCACGTGCGTGGATAGGTTGCTCCGGCTTCCGGATGGTTGAATGTCGTTAACTCGTACAGACTGATTCTGGACTACGTTCCAACGTCTAAGCCTTTGTTCTCAAGGCCCAGAGGATGGCTTTGAAGTTCTAACACACCATTACCAAAGAGTAACCTTTTGATTATGATCTCATGAAAGTATAATCCATAACGTACATGAGTTAAAACCATGGCAGACAATGACGGCCCTGTAATTGGGTCTTTATGAATTCCATATGTTATGGATCACTCCGTTAGCTTGTGGTCCTGGGTGGGATACATATCTCTTCCCTAAATACAGCTGCTGAACTTTCATAAAAGGCAATGAAACTTTTTACAGGTACTAGCAGCCCTGAACTCGTCAGAGCCCTCATTTGGGTATGGGATCTGAAAGGGCAGAGCTCCTGGAAAGCCTAGACAGATATATAAATATTTTCTCTCCTATTCAGTAGACACTAATGTGTGTGAAAGCATTTTAAGCAAAGCTAGTAACTTTTTACTTAATTGCATGCCTGTGTGCTTTCAATAACACCAGGAGATGAAAAGACTTGTCAGTGTACAATTGTTAGACGTATACATGAAGATATATTCATTTACAAAGGCTTGCTCTTGTGTAAAGTTCTGTGATCATTTGGACCTGACTCGGGACCCCTTAAGTAATTTAGGTTTTCTCTCTTTCCCAGCTTCCCCTCTGTCTGCCTCCACCTCTCTCATTAAAAGGAGTTACATTGTATTAGTGAGTTAGAAATGTGCGTGTTTGCAACAGCTTAATTGCCTTCTAAGTTTAGGGAGGAAAGGCAGTGAGCCTGAAAGAAAAGATTTTGGTGGACAAGTAGCAAGAACAGATGTGACAACAAACCCAACGGTTTCTGATCGATTGGAACAACATACCTGAAGAGCGCAGGAAGGGACAAATGGTGACACAATAAATGACGTCCAAGGAAAGACCAGGTTCCTAGTGTTAGATTACATTTTAGGACTTCAGAAAGACCAGAGTATAAAAAGCCAACAGCAAAAGGAAAGAAAACAACAACAACAACAACAACCACAACCACAACAACTACAGGACCCGGCCAAGGAGCTTCTTCTGCACCCATCTCCTGACCTTACCCCAGCTGTGGCTGCCACCCTTGGCCCTGCGATGTCACCTGGGCGAGTTTTGGTGCCACTAATCAAGGATTTTCTTTCCTTTGGAACACACTTAAAAGTTCAAACACCAGTTTTCAGCAGCAGACGTATCCGGGTCCGGATCCCTAAATTCAAATCAGCAATGCTCAGAGAGTATTGAGGCTCCCCTTCGTCTCCCCAGAACCACTCTGCTTGACGCTACACTGGCATATTAATAATTATTATGGTATATTATAATTATAATTCATAATTGGAATTATTGACTTCCCACACGTTTCTTGTATCTGCATTGAAAATCTGATGTTTGGCCCCACTCCTTCCATCTGAGCATCACTCCTAAAGACAGATGCTGTAGCTACCATTCACATCCAGTGTCTGCCTTACTTCACAGAGCAAAGTCTTGCACAGTACAAAAGGGAGATCAAAGAAGATGAGCAACTCCAAAGGGGCTACGGCTTAGGCTCTTAACCATTTCCAATTTGGCTGCTTTTAAAGAAAATCCCAGTGAGCTCATTAGGGTCCCCAGTTGTGACAGAAGATGACAGACCAGATGAGAAGAAAAGAGGCAGATCAATAGAAAAGCTGATGTACACAAGTCAGGGAGGCTGGTGTGACCTGAATCACAATTCAGCGGATGTATGGAAACCAAAAAGCCCTGAGAGTAGAGTCTCTTTTGTTCATTATTTTATTCATTTAAACAGGTGACTGCAGATTATACATTGACAGCTTCAGTACCGGTTTCAGGGATACACACACACACACACACACACACACACACACACACACGTGAATAACCTAGACTTTAAAAAAAAAGTCAGAGGAAGTAGAAAGTACCAGACCAAATTCCACACCAATGTTTCCTCAAAACAAAGGCATGAGGGCAATAGAAAGAAATGAATCCTGTTTCAAAATTCAGCCTCAGTTCCTTGTGACCTGGCACATTGACTGACTGTGTCAACAAGGCAACCTAGCCCTGTCCATCCTGATGGATGGCCCAGCCACCCATTTAAGCCCAGATCTAAGTTGAAAAGGAATGCAGACTGGGTAGTGATTGCTTTAGTCTTGGAAATGGACTTATTGGGGATTTTTATGACATAAACAAAATACAAAGACATTGAAAAACTCATGACTCTCCTTAAATTGAGTAGGTCTGAATACTCAGGGAGAGACCATCTTCCAGATGTTCTTGACTAGTTAAAATATGAAGCCACTACCACCCAGCAGATGACTCACACCGATAGACACCCACAGCCAAACAGTGGATGGAGCTTGGGGGTTCTTATGGAAGAATAGGGGGAAGAACTGTGGTCCTGAAGGAGATAGGAACTCCACAGGAAGACCAAAAGAATCAACTAACCTGGACCCGCGGGGCTCTCAGAGACCAAAGAACACACACGGGCGGGGCATAGGCCTACCTGCTCATATGTAGCAGATGTGCAGCTTGATCTTCATGTGGGTCCTGAACACCTGGAGCAGGGCCTATCCCAAAAGCTGTTGCCTGTATGTGGGATATGTTCCAGCTGGGCTGCCTTGTCTGGCCTCAGTGAGAGAGGAAGTGCTTCGCCTCACAGACACTTGAAGTGCGAGAGTGGGAGGAATACCAAGAGGGGCCCACTTTCTCAGAGGAGAAGGGGGAGGGGGAAGGATCGAGGGAGGAGGTGACTAGGAGGGGGCAGGGAGCAGAATGTGAATAAGTAAAAAAAAAATTATATTAAAAAATATGAAGCCATTAAGACTGGAGTAAAACTTGCAAGGGTAAGAAATACCATCGAAGGGCTGGAGAGATGGCTCAGCTATTAAGAGAACTGACTGCTCTTCCAGAGGGCCTGAGTTCAATTCCCAGCAACCACATGGTGGCTCACAACCATCTGTAAGGGGATCTGATGCCCTCTTCTGGGGTGTCTGAAGACAGCTACAGTGTACTCATATACATAAATAAATTAAGAAAAAAAAACCATTGTTTTAAAAAAAAGAAATACCATGGACAAATGTGCTTACTAATAGGAAGAAAGGGCAAAGAGGAAAGAAAGGGTTTTGTTTAACTTTAAAATTTGTGGCAGCAGAATAAAGGCATAGAAAAACAGCAGAATACCAGGGTTAGTAAGAGTGTGTTAGCATAATGCCTTCCTTCCTCTACAGACAGTGGGTAAAAGACCAAGTCAATCTGTGAGCACAGGCTTGGAAAAAAAATGTTTACACCAGGTCGGGACAATTTTCCAAAGTTACATAAAAACAGTGCTATATTTAAAGATCAGTACTGTCTATCAAACAACCAATCATGCATGTTTTTAAAGATTTGTATTTGTTCCTTTTGAGGAGGCTGCACTTAAGGGATCTCATAGGAGTTTTTTTTTTT
>JADRCC010512846.1:0-12961 GCA_019843855.1 Hylomyscus alleni
AAAAAAGTGAGGTTCAGGGAATGGCTGAAAATGCCAAGGGGGGGCTGGGGAGGAGAGGGAGGCTGCAGGCTGAGAGTGGTCAGAGAGCACTTTACAGAAGCTGTTGTGGGCTAGAGAGGTGGCTCAGAGCGATGGCTTAGGAGGTAAGAGCACTATGCTAAAGCAGAAAGACCTGAGTTCAAAGCCACATAAAATGGCTATACTTCTGCCAGTAACTGTATGTGGGAGTGCAGGTGGGTAAAGAGAACCACAGGCTTGCTGGCCTCTAGCCCAATGGGAGACATGTCTCCGAGAGTAAGGCAGTGATAGAGCAGGACACCTGACTTCCTCCTCTGCCATCTACATCTGCACACAACAAGAAAAAGTCACTGTACAGTAACACGCCAGTACAATTTTGTGTTAAAGCCCATGTATGTACCTTGGAAAAGGGATTAGTGGTTATTAACTTTGGAATAACACTGAAAGCATAACTGGAAGTACTACATTTTAAATTCAGGATTAAACAGCTTATCCACGGTATATACAGAAGCTTGCAAACAGAATAGTCCTGTACAAATAAATAAAGTTGAGTAGCTCTTAAAACTGAAAGCCAGGCTAGGAGCAAAATGTGCCAGCAAGCATAAAGCTTGCTTCTAAGGAGAAAGAATAAGAACTATGGTGTCCTACTTAAAGGAATTGTGTACGTGTAGCTATGTAGTTAGTTGACCACCTCATGGCTATTAATGTCTGCTTCCAGAAAGGCCCTTCAGTAAGTAGAAATTTAGATTAAATTGTGTGATGTCAGCTATCTGTGTGATTGGACCTCCTTTGGGAAGATTAACTACCTCCACTTAGAAAACTGAGCAAGAACCTCAGAACCCAAGGAGTCCACCAGTGTCCCCACTCACACCCTTCGTCTGATAAGGTCCGTATTGTCAAGAGTCACTAACGTGTAGGAGAGAGGGCAGTTAGCCTGTGAACTGTGAACACCGCAGTGTCTCTGGGCTTCCTTGCTTGTCTTGTTTAGGGTACTAAGCACTCCCTGATGTTATGGCTGTGTCTACATTTTGGACTGCTACTTTACTGGCACTCAAAAAATATTTGCAAGTGGGTAAATCTTTTGAAAACAGAAGGAATTTGTGGGGTTTAAAGCATATGTAGTTGTGCTTAGCTTTTCTGAGGTGGGGGAACAGGGACTGGAGAGACAGTTCAGCCCTCAGAAGCACTGAAAGCTCTTCAGGGAAGCCAGGTTCACTTCCTAGCACCACAGCAGCTCACGGCTGCCTGTCACTCATCTCAGGACACTCTCCTGGCCTCCCTCCACAGGTACTACACACAGGCGGTGCACTGATGTACGTGCAGACAAAACACCCATACACATAAAGTAAAATAAATATTATAAAAGAGATACGGAGCAGAGTAGCTTACTGTTAATGTTCTAACTGCAGAGTGAACAACTGTAACTCAGCCTGCTATTTTATACAAGCTACAAAACACTATTTACGGCTCTTTGAGAGACCTAGCCCCCTAACTCAAGAAAGTCTAAGGGGAAAAGTTAATTCCTTTAGAGTTGTTTGCTTCCTACTTGACTAAGATCAACACTGATACATGGTGCTTGCATGAACTCGCTGGGAAGGGAGACAGACCAGAGGCTAAAACGATGACATCCTGGGTGACTACCAAGTGTATGGAAAACAAGGCTTGCTACCCCAGAACGGAAGGGACCTCCGGCAGCATAGAGAGAAAATTTAATGCTTTTTCTATTAATGGATCCCGAGCCTCGCTGAGGCCCGTAGTTCCACAAGGGCTTCCTAGCAAAACGGGCCACCTTCTGTTTTCCGCCCAGTTGTTTGGTATTCTGTGGATGTCCAGTCTGACGTCACAGGGTTACCGTGTCTTCATCTCGGTGGTGGCAAGAGGCAGTTGTCTCCTGGGTCTCTTCCACCGCAGTGCTGCAGCCTCCTCGGCCTTGGACTGGTTGTCCTCAGCCTTGGCATTGCTGTTCAACCTCAGCCTGGGCTGCTGCTTCTGGTTCTCTCAGTTATGGGCCTTGGACTTGGGTTCTCCAGCTGCTGCATCTGCTGGGTCCCCTGTAACTGATCTGTCATGGTCATGGAAGCTTAAAGGAGGAGGCATTGGCCTAAATCCATGCAGTGGCCCAAATCCACGCAGTGGCCCCTTGGGCAGATGGCTTTCCTGTCAGTGGATTATTTTAAAGGCAAGCCTTGATTTTTAATCCTGCTTTCTAAATGGTCACCTTTGTCATAAAGAGCTAAAAGCTTGGGGAGCTGGCTGGAATGCTACTGTTTAGTGTGCTTGAGCTGACTTAAGACAGTTGGCTGGGTAGCTTGAACAACCCGTTTACTTCTTAGCAGATATGGAGAGTAGAGTTCGAGCTTGAGGCTACAGCTAATCCAGTTTTATTGCAGGTTATCTTCCAGACTTACTGGAATTCAATTTCCAGCTGCGTGTCCATCCACATGGGCTTTCCTGTACATGTCCAGAGAGCTGCTAGGGTCTTTTCTTAAACAAGATCAGAATTACACGAATTTACACTTAATTGCCTCTACTCGATCCGCATCTTTCAAATCCAGTCAAAATGGTTTCAGCCTAGCAATGGTTAAGGTTGAGTTCCTGCTGTTGCCTTTTTGAGTGTATTTGACTGAGTATCCTAGAGTTGCAGCCAGTCCTTTTACCACTTGGTGGTACTACAGTACAAGAGAAAAGCTCTGTCTAAAAGCAGACTACCTACTAAGTCTTGGCTCACAACCAGATTGTTATTCATCCTTTGCCTATAGCTTATCACCATTTGTTCTGTTTAATTTTTACTTATATTAGCATAAGTGGGGAGCTTGGTCCTAATTTTCTAGCTACATATTAGATTTAGCCTGATGTCTTTGTCTGTTTTGTTTTGTTTTGTTTTGATACAAGTCTCAACTATATAACAGGCTGTCCTTGAACTCCTGCTCCTTTTGCCTCAGCCTCTAATGATTAAAAATCAAGCATTTTATCAACATCTATTTCCAGGTCTTCGAGGAAACTGGTTTTGATATAAAAGATTATATTTGTAAGGATGATTACATTGAGCTTCGAATCAATGACCAGCTTGCTCGCTTGTACATCATTCCAGGAGTTCCAAAAGACACAAAATTTAACCCTAAAACCAGAAGAGAAATTAGGGTATGTAAGGGTTGAAAAGGTTTATGGGTCGCTGTGGAGTTAGTGTTAGCTACTCTTTGATAGTAATCAACTAAATGCAATTGTTTTGTTTCAGAATATTGAGTGGTTCTCCATTGAGAAATTGCCCTGTCATAGAAATGATATGACTCCCAAGTCCAAGCTTGGCTTGGCACCTAATAAGTTTTTTATGGCCATCCCCTTTATCAGGTATGTTCCTTTCTTAAACTGTAAAACTGGCCTCACTGCTGCTGTTTCAAAGAATTTTTAATGAATTGTTAATGTTTCCATAGACCACTAAGGGACTGGCTGTCTCGAAGATTTGGAGATTCCTCGGACAGTGACAATGGGTTCTCCTCAGCAGGTAGCACACCAGCTAGACCCACTGTGGAAAAACTTAGGTAAAAAAAAATCTGTTCATCAGTGTTTGGCTTTCTGGTGTCTTTTAGTATAGTAGCAGCTTGCTTCAGAGTCAGAGAAGTATAAGAGTCCTCCTTAGAAGCTCTGTTGTGCTTTAAAAGTTGCTGATGAAAGGGGTTAATTGGAGGGAAGTTGCTTTGGGTACATTTTAAAATAGTACACTTGAGAGGATACCAATGGCTTAGAACACTAGGAAAAGGGAAAAAAATGGATGTTGAGTATCTACTACTCTACATTAGTGATAAGTTAGTTTCTGGAGGTGATTGAATGGATATATTGCAGTCTCTGTTGCACAGGAGGTGAGAAATACTGATGACAGAATTTGTATGCATATGAATGTGTATGCTCACCTGCCTGTGTGGTTATATGTACAGTACATGTGAGGAGGGCAGAGGTCAACCTCCGGGATCATTCAGCTTATGTTTTGATACACGGTCTCTCATTGGCCTAGAGTTCCCAAGGATATAGATGCCGGTTTTGCCTCCCCAGCTGTGAGATTACAAACACACATCACCAAGCTTGGCTTTTTCACACGGGTTCTGGGATTTAACTCATGTTTGTACAGCAAGCACTTTATCAACTAGACTGAGATACCTATCTCCCCAGTTTGCTGCCGGCTGGGATATGAAGAGGGACCAATAAGTTCGCAGGTGTAAACTGTCAGTAACATTTGCTTGATGAGAACTTAGGACAGACTTGGGAAGTAATGTTAAATATGCATATTGTGCTGGGCAGTGGTGGCGCATGCCTTTAATCCCAGCACTTGGGAGGTAGAGGCAGGCAGACTTCTGAGTTCGAGACCAGCCTGATCTACAGAGTGAGTTCCAGGACAGCCGAGGCTGCACAGAGAAACCCTGTCTCAAAAACAACAAAAAACAAACAAAATATGCATATTATATAATTTTCAAATTGTTTATTTTGATTATAGCTATGTGTATACCATGGTGTGTGTGTGTGGAGGATGCTTTGCAAATGGTTCTCTCCTACCACATGGGTTCCTGGGATCAAACTAAGTAATAGTCAGGCTTGGACCCGCACACCTTTACCCACCTCCTTTCACTGACCTTAGTTTATGTTCTTTTCTTTCTTTTTTGTTGTTGTTTCATTATTTTGTTTGTTTATTTTGTTTTGTTTTGTTTTAAGACAGGGTTTCTCTGTGTAGCCCTGGCTGACCTGGAACTTACTCTGTAGATCAGGCTGGCTTCAAACTCACAGAGATCCACCTGCCTCTACCTCCTGAGTGTTGAGATTAAAGGCCTGAACCACACTGCCCGGCAGTTTATGTTCTTAGAAGCAGCTTGCTATAACTTATATTGACAGAATTGTGGTTTTATTTATTGTTTTACATTTTTTCCCCAATTCAGTGATCTTTTAATCTAGGAATTTAATTTGAAAAGAAGACCATATGAATAGACTATATTTATGGTTAATAAATTTTAACGAAGTAAAATTACATTTCTATTGGCTTTATGAGGAAAAGAAATTGGATTAAATGCCTTAAGAATAATTTCTGTCTTTTAAAATCTATAAGTATTATTATTACCAAGGCACTGCTAATAGAAGTGAGAAACAGTATGGAAACAGAAGTCAGGAAAACAAAGAGTGTACCCCAAAGTAGAAAGCAGATATTACCAAGAAGTCATTAATGGAGACTCTTCATCATTGAGAAGGTTTCCACCAGTCTGCCTGTGGGCACTCTGCAGGGTTCTGCTGCTGTTAGTATATAGAGAGGCTTTGCTCAGCTTTCTATATTGCCTTTAGAGGCAGTATTTATTTCAGTCATATTTTGTGATATGCTAGAGGAAATGTCACAGTTTTGTCTGATAGAAAATAAATTTTATTATAAGATTTATTCCAATTTGTTTTTTAAAAATACCTTGAGACAAGGTCTCATTTTGTAGCCCAGACTGCTCTAGAATACAACATGTGACCCACGCTGGTCTCAGACAGAGCAGTCCTCCTGCTTCAGCCTCTTGAGTGCCATACTTATAGCCTAGAGCCACTATGTCCATCTTCCCATGTGTTAAATGGAGAAAGGGAAGGGATCTGAGAGCAGACTGGGACTCTTACCATGTAGTTCTTTAGAGCAGTGGTTATGTGTAGATAAGGGATGCTGTCTGGAATGTCATACATTACAATTTAGTCAGTGGGGCCTGTGAGAATCTGAATCCAGTTCTTTTTTTTTTTTTTTTTTTTTTGGAGACAGGGTTTCTCTGTGTAGCCCTGGCTGTCCTGGAACTCACTCTGTAGACGAGGCTGGCCTTGAACTCAGAAATCCGCCTGCCTCTGCCTCCCAAGTGCCGAATCCAGTTCTTTTGCATGACAGATCAAGACTGGATCATCATCATTTAATTTACTTTCCCTTGTTTGGTGACACTCATGTTTTCCTTGTAGTACCCTACAGGCTTCTTAATCTTCATCCCTTCCATCATGACTCCTTTTTGCCTACAAAACTTTTAGGCAATTATAATCATAGGTATATAAAGGAGATATTCATATCAAACTTTCAGTGATGGCCAAAGACATTCATTTTAGAACAGTTTTTTCATACATAGAATGGTTTTACTACTTAGTAAGATTAAAGCAAATTTGCATACTAAAGAGATAGATGTGCTTGTTTTTACTAGAAGAATTAAGTCTTGGGCATAGCTGCATAACTTTAATCCCAGCAATCCAGGCGCAAAGGCAGGAGGTTCTCTGAGTTCAAGATACCCAGGGCTACCAGGAAGCCTGGCTAAAAGGAAAAAAAAAGAAAAATGAATTAAGTCTCAGGTAAACATTTTTACTGCCAGACATGATACAGATCATGTCTCTTAACATTTTTCAGAGTTTACTAATGCTTCCTAATATCTGTTCATCAGTGTGCAGAACACTGCCTCGTGTATATACACACTGCAAAGTAGAAGATGTATGCTTAGGACTGTGTCAAAGTTACAGATTTTTGTCCTAACTCCAAGCCAAGATTCATTTAACTAATTTTCATGAAACTAAAGTAGGCATCTCAGGCTGCTGCATTCATTCAAAATGAAGCATTCTTCTCTCTAGGGGTGTGTGTGCACGCGCATGTGCCGCAGGCAGCCAAGCCTGTAGAGGTCAGAAGACAACTTCTTGGAATCACTTTGTCTTTCCACTTAAGGGTTCCAAAGCTTGAACCCAGACCGTTGGGCTTGCACAGCAAATGGTTCTACCTCCTGAGCCAGCTGTCAGGGCCAAGGTGAAGCGTTCTAACAGAAAACAATCTAAAGATGAACTGATTTGATACATACGTGCTGGGGGTGTAGGAAAACACTGAGTCTTTGCATATTGTAGCAAAACCATTCTCTTTCTGTAAGAGTCAAAGCCATACTGCATACGTAGTAAGCCTACAACGTATTTTAGTCTAAGCAGAGATCTTCCATGCAGTGTTCTGGGCCCTATGCCACACTCAATACAAACTGTGCATGTTGCATGTTCAGAACAAAGACTGCTGTGAAGTCAGGTGATAGAACAGTCCAGAAACACCTCCAACTCAGTGGGAATCAGGCTTTGCGTTAATCTGGTTTTCCACATTCAGAAGTCTTTACCATTGCAGTGTTTTGAAGAGCTGTGCTCTAGAAAGTAACTTGGTTTCTCAGCTCTCAGCTAACACTGGAAGGGTCTATAACCACCCTACAGATCCCTTCCTGAGAAATCGGGAAAGAATGTGCTTTCTATGCTATTAAGAAATATATTTCTTTGCTTCAACTAAATGTAGAAAGAACTCTCTTTAAACTTTAAGAATATAGCTACTTATAGAGAGGAGATTATATAAAAGCCTGGGATAAAAATGATGGATTATTAATGTAAGAAATATTTTTTTAATACCAGTCACTTGTGTAAAAGACAGGGGGAAATATAGCTGTCAAAGATGGTCAGAGGTTCTGCTTTAAGCTGGGTGTGGTGGTGCATGACTTTAGTCCCAGTACTAAGCAGACAGAGGAAGGTGAATCTTGAATTTAATGACAGCCTGTTCTTCAGAGTGAATTCTAGGATAGTCAGGGCTACACAGAGAAGCCCTGTCTTGGGGGAAAAAAAAAATCAACCATTATACCTTGAAATTACAGTGGGGAGGCAGGCACTAAAAAGTAAAGCACACAGTGGGCAGGTAAAACTATCGAGGCTTTCAAAGAGCTGCAAGAAAAATAACCTCATCATATTTTTCAAATGTTGGTGTAGTCGAACAAAATTCCGCCACAGCCAGCAGCTATTCCCTGAAGGTTCTCCAAGTGACCAGTGGGTAAAGCACAGGCAGCCACTGCAGCAGAAGCCACACAGTAACCACACGGAAGTGTCGGACCTTTTCAAAGCCAAGGTAAGGGAGTGACCCTGAAATTTGTTCAGAGGCTCTGATCTTTTGGCTTCAATCATTGTCAGCCGAGGTACTGTGTGTAGCAGTTAGTGGAGCTCTGAACTTCTGAGAAGTCATCCAGGGTTCTAGCTTGTGGAGACTAGTTATCCTTCATGGCCTATAAATCCAGTGTGGTAAATAATGGGATGTTACACCTGAGCCCTTTTAATGTGTCCACCAGTGAAAGGTCTTAGGACAATTCTGAGCTAAGACTAATAGGCGCTATTGTTTATGGGAAAGGGACAGTATGTTATAACATGTTTTCAGTGCTGTGTCATGCAGTAGGTGACTATCACAGATCATCTATTCTGCACTTAAGGAGCATTTTACTGGTTTTTAGATTGCTGCCTCAAGAAAAGTAGCCACGAAAAGACCCAGTCCTGTTTTAAGACATTTGACCAAGCAGTTCTCTGAAGAAGGCTCAGGTAGCCTTAAGTACAGACACAACTTAACAGTGTTTGTCTTTGGGGAAAATGGAAGTCAGCTAAGCCTCAGATTGACTGTGAAAATAAACCAAGCACACAGAAAATCATCCTTATAGGTGAGGGTACAGAGAACAGGTACCCTTGTGCCGTGCTCTCGGAAGTAACCGTGCTATGAGACAGCTTGGTGGCTTCCCACAAGTTAAGTGTGCTTCTGCCACCTGACTCAGCAGCTCTTCACCTACATAGATAGACAGATGAACTGAAAACGGGGCTCTGATAGAGAGTTTCACAGCATCATTCGGACCTCGTGCCCTGGACTATTCGCAGCCTTCAGAGAGTAAATTCTGAGCCATCTACAGCCCTTGGAGACATTGGCTGAGGGAAATAAGGTAGAGACAAAGGTCTGAAAATCGTGTGGCTCCATGGCCTGTTGCTTGGATGGGCACGGGGTGCTTCAATAGTCATCATGGCTGGAAGTAGTAGAGACTTCACAGGTAGTTTCTTTTTGTTTGGAACAGAGGTTCTGTTTTGAAGGAGTAAAATGTTGTGGCAGCATAGGACCTCCCTAGTCTGTTTCCCTCAGTGACTGCTTGCCAGTTGTCTCAGCAGTTCCCCCATGTTTTCTGTTTGTGAGTAGGTGGGATGAAGGTAAACATCTTTATTAGTTACATTCATTACTTACATTCTATAAAATAGCTGGCTTTCAAACTCCGAAGTAGAAATTGACATTTAAAAAAGTATCTAAAGTTAAGACTAAAAGCTCAAGTTTTTAAAATGCCATTCTTTACTTTGTAAAAGATTATCCTTTCGATGGCACTCACTTGCTTATTATAGTTTAACTGATCGTGCCTACTGCTTAATTTATACTATAAAGAACTGTGGGGCTGGCAGGATGGCTTAACATGTAAATACTCCCTGCACTAGCCTGACAACCGAGTATGATTCTGGAACCTGTGCGAAGGTGAAAAGAGAGTCTTAAGTGATGTTCTCTGACTGCCACCCATACTGCCCCACAGTCCCATAACACTGCCCCACACTGATACAGAGTTCCATACACTGCCCCACAGTCCCATAACACTGCCCCACACTGTCACAGTCCCATCCACAGATATACTGACACAGTCCCGAGTTCCATACACTGCCCCACAGTCCCATACACTGACACATACACACAGTTCCCTCCAAATGCATGGTGTGAAAGGAGCCTGAAAGAAAGGAAGCCTTGTGTGTGTGTGTTCATGTGCGCTCTGGCCTCTCTTCCCAGCTCGGTCTCCCACAGCCCTCTGCCTTCTGCCATGCCTTTCATTTCTTCTTTTATCTTCATGCTGGACTTTAACTCTTTGGCCTCATGCCCTGCACAAACTTTACTTCTGAGGTGTATCCCACCATGCGTATTATAAGCAAACATGGGATAAAGCTTGGAAAGGACTTAGGGAAAGATGTATTCGCTATTTCCTGTTTCAGAGAATGTTCCTTTGCAAAGCAATCTTCTAAGAAAATAAATTGGTACAGCACTGTATAAATGTTCAGATGGTACTTTATGAACTCTTCAATCGAGATAAACATATAATATATTATATATGTATGCATATATATTCCTGTGGTTTATACTGTAGATTTACATGGTAGTTGTTTTTATTCATATTTTGACAGAATCAAAATATGAGAGGGAATGGCAGAAAACAGTATCAAGACTCACCTAATCAAAAGAAGAGAGCGAACGGAGTTCATGGTCAGCCAGCAAAGCAACAGAGTCCCCTGATGGTAAGGGCTGTGTGCTCTTGTCCCAGTAGACAGCTCTTGTCTCTAAGGCCCAAGCAGGCATTGTCTAGACACAGTAATGCTGGTTCAGTTCTTACTTTTATTTGATTTTTAGCAATAGAATTTTATAAAATTTAATTCTTCACTATTGTCTTCATGAACTAAAACTTACAACTCTTTTTGGCCGTTCTTAATTACAGGTACCCCTCTACTTTTGCCTTGTATGGTTTTATTTACATTAATTTTAAAACCTTAAAAACACTATAGTAGAAACAAGCATTTTTTTTTTCCCTGAAAATCCATTGTTCAGAGGTCTGGAGGAATGGCTATGTGGCTGAGAGTACCTGGTGCTCCTGAGAGGCTGAAAGCCCAGTTCACATGTGCCTCTAACTCTGTCTCCCTGAGATTTAGTGCAGTTCGTGTGCTTCATCTGTACACATGTGGTACACACACACACAAATAAATCTTCTTAAAGGTGTTATACTTGATTTTTTGTATACTTTAGTTGATACGTAAGACTATAGATATCTATGAAGTGTCATATGCCTCAATATATGGATATATCATGTAATGTTTATGGGGAAAAGCTTAAACCCAACATGCTGGCACAGTGTATGGGAGGGCAAGGCCCGAAGAAATGAAGCCTGACATTTGAGCCAACCTGGGGTATAAGGAACACAGTAATTGACATTGCTTTCGCCCAGTTTTTGCAATACAGTTTATATTGTTAGTGTTCATCATGGTGCTTTTGGGTAACAACACATCCTGCTGTAACTTAATAGCCATAATTCACCCTGTTTCCCTGGTCCCTGCTCCTCAGCTGTGATCAACAACCATTCTATTCACAGCTGCTTTTGTGAGATCATCTGGTTTTGTAATCCATCCTTACACCCCAGTTAAAAATTTCAGCAAAAGTTTTCTCTAGAAGAGAGTTTAGCATCTTTACTGATCTTTTCCGTTAAAGTCTTGACACTTTTATGTTGGATTTTCTATTTGTCGTGTCACTTGTTTGCCATGTCTTTAAGAAAGGGAATTATGTCAGAAACTTCAGACTTTGAATGGAAAAAAAGAAATCAAAACAAAAAACCCGTTAACCTGATGTCTTACTTATGGTGGCTGCTGCTGTGATAAAACATTGTGAGTAAGGTGGCAGCTAGGGAAGGAAAGGGTTTATTTCCCTTACCCATCCTTGTAACAGTCCATCATTGAGGAAGTGGGGACAGGAACTCAAGCAGGGCAGGAACCTGGAGCAGGAGCTGATGCAGAGGCCGAGGAGGGAACTGCTTTCTAGCCTGCTCCTCATGGCTTGCTCACCCTGCTTCCTTATAGATCCCAGACCACCAGCCCAGCGATAACATCACCCACAATGGGAGGGTCCTCCCCCACTGACCACTAATTAAGAAACTGCCCTACTGGCTTGCCTACAGCGGATCTTACTGGGGCATTTCTTTAGGTTCCCTCCTCTCAAGTGACTTTAATTTGTGTCAAGTTGACATAAAACTATCTAGCATACTTAATCCCTAGGGTTACTTGACTTGGGTGTACCAACTCCACCAGTAAACTAAAGTTTATCTGTTTATTGTCAGACTTCTCACATTTTTATTTGTTACCAAAAACAAGACAATCAACAATAGATATTCAAAGACTTCTAACCAAAGTTAGAAAATGCTTCTTTAATGATAATGCAGTGCCAATATCTCTTAACCAAGTTACTGTGTAAATTTAACTCATTAAAAAGTGCTATTTGTTTTTGAGATTTGATGTGACAAATTTGTTTGGAACATTTTGAGATTTTTTTTTAAAAAAAAAGCTTCTATGCCCTAGTATTTAGTCTTTCTTGTTCTTTCTACATTATTCTGTAGACATGTGAGTGGATGAGGAAGGGCTATGTGTGCTAGTGGACAGGGTATGAAATGGGCTGTCTTTGTAGTTTCTAGTTTGGGGGTTTGCTGGCTTGTAGACTTTGGGTGTTTTTTTTTTTTTTTTAATTGTTTTAATAATGTTTTAAAACATTTTTAAGCTTCTAAAGGAAAATCAATGATAAATACAAAGCAGAATGGTCTGTGAGAGGTTGCAGTGGTCAGCCTTGCAAATCACAGGCAGGAGTTGAGTCTCCTGTTTAGGTCCAGCCTGGGATCTAACTCACTACTAACTACACTAACCCCAGACACTGTCCTCCAAATCACACAGCAGCTGTTAAAATGCGTTCAGCCTTTCCCCACAGGCAGGCAGAGGTGGAAAAGTCCGAACGCTAAGTGCTGTGTTACTGAGGATTGACAAAGTGTAAGATTCACTACTCGTTTTCACAGAGTAAAACTTGAAAATTTGCTTATCTTTCGAGAGACTAAATGTCAAAATTCTTCCCCTTACTCTCTTATGAAAACAGGAAAAAGATGTAAGTTTCCAAGAAGTTGGTATTATCATGGTGCAGCATTGCAGGCCTCTACAATAGATTCTCCTGAGTCAGCAGAAGTGACCATAGTGGTCTTCGATGTCAGGAAGGAATGTTGCTCATATGCATTTAGAACTGGGGGATGCTGTTCACTGCAGAGCTATGCGCGCCTTGCAGACAGCAGGCCCTGGGTTTGATTCCTAGCACTAGGATAATGAGAGGAGCTGTGGAAGAGTCCTCTGCAAAGGTGGGAAGCTGTTACACAGTAGTGTTCATGGCCATTGTATGTTCTACAAATGGTTGAAAAGTTGGGCTTTATGAAAACCCGCTCGGAATGATGATCAGATTCCTAGTTTAATTTTCTTCTGGAGATGTTTGATCATGTATCTCTTGAGCTTTAATAAGTAAGAGTAACCAGAGACTGTGCTGTCCATGTGTTTG
>JADRCC010512865.1:0-7500 GCA_019843855.1 Hylomyscus alleni
TTTTCTAAAACATTCTAGAAAACTGTGTTTGAAGGAAGTGATTTACTCCTGAGGTGTACTTAAGTTTTGTCTTTTAGAATCACAGTCGTAACAGCCATGCCCCATCTAGTGTCAAAATGGAGGACGTGGCCCAGGAGAGCAGGGTGAGGAATGGTCAGGACTGTGGAGCTTAGAGAGCAATCAGCAGGAGTTGTGGGGATGCTTGTATTTCCAGCTGTGACCCAGCTGGGAGAACTGGGCATATCTAAAGGCCACATTTCCTCAGAGTGTGAAAGTCTTATCTCAGGGGTTTGAAAAACAACAGGGAAGAATTAGCACCCTATAGGACCAACTCTCTTGTCTAAGGTCTTCTTCCTCCTCCTGGTATTACCTAGACTTCTGGATTTGTCACAAGGTTATGAGACCCTTGCAGAAAGCAATCCACTCCCGTTGAATGTGGGAGTCTGGGTTGGGCAGGCATTCCCATGTCTCGAGAACACACAAGCACCAGACAGCTATAAGCCATGGGTGGCACCCAGACGCTTCCTGGCAGTGGGCCAATAATGCAATGCTCTTGATGAGTGGCATAAGGCCATTGGTTTAGAACATTAATTAGTTAATTAATTAATTAATTTGGGTAGTTGATGGTAATAATAAGAAAAATAAAAGGAAGGCAAATGAGAGTCACTTGAGGGTATGCAATTTTCAAAGTACGATATGAAACTGTGCCCAGGTCATCTTCATACAAAATATAATGCCATTCTTGAAGACAGTCACAACAGTCAATGGTTTTAATTGGACTAAAAATCAGGTAAAGATATAGAAATGTTTGGTGCAGGCTGTGCATCCTGACAGTCCTCCTCAGAGGTAAATTTTCACAATGGATGTTTCAATTAAGACAATGATATTTATTGAAAGGTAAAGCATAAATGCATAGCCACTTGGAACATTATTGAACAAATGTAATTTATGTTGCCGTTGGTGCACTGAGTTTTAACACCGCTTTGATTTTATCAGCATTTGTCAATTAATCAACGTGAACCTTGTAAAACATGTTCTCCTATTAGTGGGAACAGGCAACTGCTTGAAGACATTGAAGGAAAGGTCATTTAGTAATTTGCTAATTGTGCAAAGATGGATTTAAAATTTTTAAAAGGTACAATTCTCATTACTATTGTAACTAAATAGGCCTCAGTCTAAACTTAACCCTGCCAGTTTAAACGTTGCCAATGCGTCTCTGTTCCTTCTTGTATTTTTCTTAAACACAAGAGAGAGAAAGAAATTAATATAAACTAATCTAACTTCAGGATTTTAAGATTTATTTTAAAAGCCTCTCTCGTCATCTTTGCCAGCTCCGAGTTACGAGGCTTCAGGCTATGAAAATAAACAAATGTACTCGACTTCATGCAGTAGAAGGGTAAGAAGACTGGAAGATAAAGCAAAAGAAACAGGAAAGGAACAGTACCAAAAGGCCACACTGCGCAGGAGTTTACTGGTTTTATAATAGTCCCCTGGTTTATTCTGCCTTCCTTTTGATGTGAGGCGAGCCCCTCTACCACACACTGCTCCCTCCCCCAGGTTTGTTCTCAGTATAATGAGAGAGCAGCAGAGTCAAGCCCTCTCTTTGGATAACCCATACATCAACACACTTGTCAGCTCTCCTGGCAGCAGAGAGAAGCACTTTAATTCGGATTCCGGCTCCACCTACGTACGCGCAGCCATCCACAGGACAGAACTGAGTTTCAAATGGATGACATACCTTCTGCTAAGGTGTCTGCAGGGCTGAACCGGGAGACCCGCACCATCTTTTGAGTTTAAGTGCAACTTAAGATGCCATCGTTGTCTTAAGGCACTGCTAGAGAAGGGATTTCGTGCAGAGACAAGGTCTGCTGAATGGACATGGGTCTTGCTGGATCCGGGTCCACAGAGTGCTTTGCTTAGAGTCCCTTTTATAAGAGCCGCAAAGGCCAGGTTGTTCTTTGCCTGCTCAAACTGGCTCATCTGCCCTTCCCATTCCATTCTGCTCATGGTTCCAAATAAGTCACTATTTCGGGCTCATTTTCCTAAGCAGATGCAAACACCCCTTTCCAAGACCAGGCTCCCTTGGGCAAATTAGGTCTCCTGGAAAAGGGTCAAGGAACCATCAAACAAAACACTTCAAGGAACAAGGCCCTGGTTTCGGGTGACATTGTCGGACACGCAGGCAAACAAGTTATTTGTAGACTCTGGTTGGCAGTAGTGTTCTGTTGTGCATGATATGGCCAGGGATTGGAGCTGGCTCTTGAGGATGATCATGACAAATGAAGTTGTTTTTTTTTTTAATGAAAATTATTCTGATGGTCACAAGACAATTCATGGAATTTTTCCTCTTCTAGTTGCAGTCTTAACACAAACTGTCAACCAAGCTCTACTGTCTTAGTAAAATTATCATAAAAGAACTTGACTGCTTCGAGCAAACATGGAATGTTTCTGAGAGGGGTGCCCCCACCGCACCCCACCATTGACTCTCAGAGGTAAAGCTTAGTTTACATTCTTTTAACATCCGTGAGCATTAGCCTCAGCTTTGACAAGCTCACTTCCACCCACGCAGATTCTCCTCAGAACGGGAGAGAATGGGAAAGTACAAAGGTGGAAGTGGAGGCCGCTTACATATAACAGCTGTCCCCTGAAAGGAGGTGTTTCTAGCTGAAGTATATGCATCATATTGAGAAACTACAGGGGAAAAGAAATGGGTATATTTGTTTCCCTGACATTTTCGAGTATGGCAAATAAGTTTGTGTGCTTTGATTCAAATGGTTCCTTTGTCTTTGAGGGTTGAGTCATTTCCAAGAGCAGGTCTGTCATTTCCAAGAGCAGGTCTGCCGCCTTCAAAGCTTGCTAAGAGCATCACTGGCATTCAACACTGGCACGGCATGTTAGGCAGACTTAAAGACTTGTGCATGGCTATCCTTGATTATCTTCATGTAAAGCTAGTGCAGACTGATGAGAAAGCTTAGCATTCTCTTAGAGTTTCAGCTGGTTGCTTGTACCCTGCTAGGATACCCAGCTCTGCTGGCCTTCCTCACTGCTCTCAATGACCGGAGAAGTAGCCATTTAAAAAAGCTTGAAAGGGTGGCTTTATTGTAACATGTCTGTGACCACAGGCCTTATTCCTATATGGTGAGGCCCAGAGCTCAGCAAATGACAGCTCTGAGAATGATAGCATGCTACAATACCCAACATGGGTGTTGGGGGTGGAGGGGGGTTCTTCCAGGCTAGGCAGAGGCATATGGGGAGGTGCCAGGCTCGTCAGGAGTCAGAGGGGTCAGGAGTCAGAGGGAGTGAGCTCAAGGTGTTCTCCCTGGGATGGAACAGGGGAGTCAAGGAGGAGGCAGGCTTGGGATTGGCTGTTGAGGATTTCAGCAGGCAATGAGGTTCAGGTGTGCTGTGTAAAGGGATTAGGGTGGCAGAGTCTCCAGGCTATAGGAAACTGATGGAAAGAGGGGGCTGGGGTAAGGATTGGCATTACCTAGACAGGAGTTATCTGCTCTGCAAGGTAGAGCTCAGAGAACTATTTACAACCCTTAGTAATTAGCAGAACCTGGGAGAACTTGTCCTCGCTCAAGTCAGCAGGACATAAAAATATAAAAGATACACAAAAACTAAAAACCAAACATAAGATTTATGGACTTTCTAAAGCTCTAGATGTAGAAAAATGTTACTCAGATGTCCTGTGCTTAGGAATGGCTTGGGTCCTGTGGGCAGGACAGAAGCTGATCCATCACATTGGAGGGTCAAGACTTTGTAGCCCTATTAAACTTCCTGGTGATACTGGGGCCACACATTGAGTAGCTAGTGATTAAAGACACCACTAGGAATCTTTATTCTGGCGACCTTCTGCAGGGAGAGAATCTGATGTTCAAGCCCTGCCTTGGGCCAGCCACTGAGAGGCACTAAGCACACGTCTGGACCTGTTCTCCAATTACTATCTTTGTGCATGGGAAATTTTATTCCAGTTTTACACAGGAGAGAATGGAGATGCGAGACCTATCCTGTGCCACCTCGTGAAAGGCTGGAAAAACGTACCTGACTTGGAAAAATGTATCTGCCCTAAAACCCATGTTTAATTCCTGCGTAGCCTAAACTCAGAGGACAGTGGCTATTCGGATGAGAAGTGGGCTCTATTCCTAAAGAAGTCATAACCTCCTATGTTCCTGGAGCTGAATGGCAGCCCATTTACAACCTGACTTCTGGGAAAGAAGAGGAATTAAGAAGTGTAGTCATTATATTAAAATCACAAAAATGATGTTGATTATATACCTGGTAAAGTTTGTTACAGCATCTTATAAAACATTTTTTAAAGGGACTCTGTTAAAGTAATGTTTTATGTTTAAAAAGAGATATATGGGAGCAGGAGAAAAGACTCTGTGGGGAAAGTGCTTAAGGATCAAGCATGAGGGCCTGAATTTGAATCCCTACAAATTAAGTCATGTAATGCCAGGCATGGCAGTGTATATCTGAAATAATCTTACTGCTTCTATGGTGACATGGGAAGCAGAGTTGAGAGAATCCCCAGAAAGCTGTGGGCCAGCTAGGCTGCATATGCCAGTGACTAACAATTGATTCTGGCTCAAACAAGGTGAAAGGAGGGACCAGTAACTTAAGGCTGGCCTCTGACCCCCTACTTGTGTGCCATGATATATTTAGACCGCATACACAGACATGAATGCACACACACACACACACACACACACACACACACACACACACAGAGAGAGAGAGAGAGACATAGAGAGAGACAGAGAGAGATATCACAAATATATATACAACAATAAAAATAAAATAAAAAGGAACAAATATCCTTTGTAAAATACAAACAATAAAATGTTAGACCTTTCCTGGCATGTCCTAGTCTCAGAGACAATTTCCTTAGACTTGTCTGGCTTTCCAAAACTGGCCTATACAAAGAAACTGTCTTCATGCAAATTACTTCAGCCTGTTATTCCAAAAAATGGAAAGAAAAGCAGTAAAGAGGCGAAATCCTTTATTACCTTGCTTTCCATTAAAGAGAAGAAATCACAGACAAGCAAAATATCAGATAGGGATGGATGTTTGTGGAGAAACAGTAGTGGGGGGGGGGACGGGACTGCATAAAATTATTGGCGCAGCTGTGGGGAAGTCCTCACAGGAAGGGTGGAGCTGAGAACGCTTGGCTCCATACTAATGTTTTCCTGCAGCAGTCTGTGCCAAAGGCCTCATTATGGCAGGAGTTGAGGGATCTACCGCATTCCTTCTGAAGGCTCCGGGTCCTTCCACCACTTGAAAGTATCAGACTAGTGCTGGGCATTATGTTATTTTCATAATGAATATTTGAGATTTATTTGTTACATGATCATTTGAGTGGTTATTTAGAGATACATTTGGGTTTCCTAAAATAAAGCCTGACTGAACATGAAGGGACCTAAACAAGATGTGTGCAGTGAGGATTCATGTCCACAAGGCTCTACTCCGATGGTTCTCAACCTGTGGGTTGCAACCCCTTTGGGGGTCAAACAACCCTTTCACAGGGAGGGGTCACATATTGGCTATATTGTATATCAGATACTTACAATTTATAACAGTAGCAAAATTAGTTATGAAGTAGCAATGAAAATAATGTTACTATTAGGGTTACCATAGTGTGAGGAACTAGATTTTAAAGGGTCCTAGCATTAGGAAGGTTGGGAACCCCTGACCTGTCCCAACCTCAGGTGACTTTGATACAGTCTTGAGAATTTGCAGACTTCCTTATATTAGCGTCCTTGACTTTCCTGGTCCATCCCAGACCGCACTGTTGTGTATCCAGGCTGAGGTGAAGGGCTACAGACCAAGGTGATGGCTACAGGCTTCTTTGCTGGGAGGCCTGTATATCATCCGGCCTCCACTTTCAGCCCAGAGACTGTCTGCAACTCCCACACTATCACGCAAAAGCATGAAGCTTCAAGTTGACGAGTTTTCTATATGCCCCATGAAGGCAGCATAAACAGAAGTCTCTGGTAACAGTTTATCCTGCAGGCTCATTGCATGAGCTCCCTCCTTGGAGAGAACACGTGTGAGCCTCCCTAAGACCAAAAGAAAAGCTTTTTACTGACTGGTAATATTTATTTATGAAGATGCAGATGTTTAGTGCTGGGCCATATGATTGAACAGATTTCACATTTAATAAAAGATTAGTTTACTCATTTAATTAGTATTTGAGGCAATATCTAGGTTAGATCAGTGTTCTCCCAGGCAGTAAAAAAAGAGGGAGAAAGAATCAGCTCAGGAAGGTGGCTCTTCTAATGACCTTTCAGGTCTCTTACAAAGCCAGGGGAAGGGAGAAACACCCATGATTCGAAGCAGTGTGTGGGTGGTGGTGCCAAAGGCAGGCCATCCTTTGAAGGCCTCACAGATCCCTCAGGGAAGAATCAAAGCCTAGGCAGAGCAGGCAAAGCATTGATTCTCAGCCTGGGGATCACCTGATCCCCTTGGCATTGAACAACCCTTTCATGGGGGTCAACTAAGGCCATAAGAAAACACATAACATTTATATTACAATTCATAACAATAGCAAAATTACAGTTAGGAAGTAGCAACAAAAATAATTTTATGGACGGGGGTCCCCACAACATAAGGGACTGTATTAAAGGGTCACAGCATTAGGAAGGTTGAGGACAAATGAGCTAAAGTATCCAAGGGATGGAACAGGTCAAAGAGACCCTGAGAAGTGATGACCAGTGATGTAGTTGAGGGTGAGCTATAACTACACTATAGGTAAAGACCCTGTGGAAGGGGACTTTGTACACGTTTCCCAAGAGATCGCCAATTAGTCAGCTATAGTTCAACTGTAGAATGTGGAGAGTTGGTACAGATGACAGGAAATGTGGGCTGTAGTAAGAGCAGTAGAGGCTCCTGGGTGCTGGATTTGTCATTAGACAAGGAGCTGGAAGACAACGAGAAAAGCATGGTCATGTTCTGTTGTGTATGTGTGTGTGTGTGTGGTATGTGTATATATGTGTGTGTGTCTATGTGTGGTATGTATGTGTGTATAACTTCTATTTGTGATTCAACTAACTTTTAATTCTTTTTTAAAAAAAGATTTATTTATTTGTTTTATGTAAGTATGCTGTAGCTGTCTTCAGACACACCAGAGGAGGGCATCAGATCCCATTATAGATGGTTGTGAGCCACCATGTGGTTGCTGGGAATTGAACTCAGGACCTCTGGAAGAGCAGTTAGTACTCTTAACCGCCAAGCTATCTCTCCAGTCCTAACTTTTGATTCTTAAACTTCAAGAATTAACTTTAACATTCATCGGCATACTATGTCTTATAGCAATACTGCAAGACTCATAAGTGCAATAAGCCAGTGATGACCCCTCCCTCTCCCAAACCCTTCCGGCTCTGAGGAAACCACTCTCATTCTTTGTTAATTTCTCTTCTTTTTTTCTTTCTCTCCTTCCTTCCTTTCCTTCTCCTACTTTTTTTTTTAAATTAGAAAAAGTATTCATTTGCTAGATTGAGC
>JADRCC010512922.1:0-11315 GCA_019843855.1 Hylomyscus alleni
TTCCGCAACTCATTCGCTGCTTGGCTTTTTGCAAAGGTTATAGTATACTAAGCATTAAAAGGGTATGATGCGATTATACAGTTATTATCACGAGTCTCAACTGTATTGCATTAGGCTGGCACGGATAACACGGTAGCCAGGACTTTATAGTGAACTCTTGTCTCATTCCTAGACTTGTGTTCCGAGTCCCGAAGCTAAGCGTTCCTTCGCGGAAGCTACATCTCCCTACACAGCATCTCAGTTCCGCCTACCACGGTCCTCCCTCCCCGACAGCCCGACCACGCTAACCCCAGGCCCTTCGTCGCCGGCGTCCGAGGAGGCCTCCTTACCATGATGACAGCCGCGGAGCACCCGTCCGCGACCTCCCGGGTTCCAAAATACTCTTAGTTTCTGGATGTCACTGGTCCACGAGCCTGCTCCGTTCAGGCCGGAAGGGGAAAGGGTAGTCCTTTAAATAGTTCGAGAAGAGCGCAAGCACCGCACCACAGTTCCTAGGCAGGAGGGCGGAAGTTGATAGTAGGAGAATTTTAGCTGACGTGCCACCGGAACTGGGGGCGGAAGCTGCCTATGGAGCCGCAAGCCTGGCGATCTGTAGGTTCCTTCTACCGGTATGAGGGTATTTGAGATGGGGGGCGGGGGTGGTGGTGGTATTGTAAGGTGACGTCGTTGCCAATTTTGGAGCCGACAGTGCCTCTCTTATTTATTCCCTGGCGGACTGGCTAGTTTTCTGGCATAACCAAGGGCATAACCAAGCGCCTTGTGGGTGCCGCGGTCGTGCCGGTCTTGCACTACTGACCTTGTAGCTGCGACTGACAGCGGGTTACAGAAGACCACTCCGGAGCCTCGGGACCCCGGCCGTGACGTCTGCCGGACTAGGGACGTTTTGCTTTATCTATTATCGAGGGCGACTGATTTCTTTGTTTGTTTCTCTCCTGTTGCTAACGGATGCACAAGTGGTTGAAATTTTTTGTATGGAAAATAAAGCCCCTGGGCCCGCTACCAGGAAAGCAAGACATAATTTTGTTTTTTGTGGAGGCCCATGACTTTCCCCCTAAACTCTTGAGAGATCCCTCTGCCTCTGCCTCCCAAGTGCTGGAATTAAAGGCGTGCGCCACCACTGCCTGGCAACATCTTAATTCTTAAAAAGCAGGTAAGGGCTGAGAGTTTGGTAGTTGCCTATGATCCCAGCACTTGGAAAGCAGAGAGAGGAGGGCTGCCAAATTTTAGATCACTTGGGCTACATACATAGTAAGACTCGGTTTAAACAAACAAACAAAACTTCAAGATATAATGAAAGTACATTTATTGAATTTTTTAAAATATAGAATACAGTTTATTTAGGGGCAGGGAGTTAAGAGGGTAGCAGAGGCAGAGAAAGGCAGACAGAAGGAGAGAGTAGAGAAGTAGGGGCTGGCCATGACCACGTGGAGAGAGGGGGTAAGGGAATGGGGAGAGAGGGGGAGCAAGGGGGTAAGAGGCAAGGGAGAGAAGCAGGAGTAAGAGCCATTTATTGAATTTTTTTAAAAACTAAACAGAAATATGCTTTAGGTAAATATTTAAAATTAAGCGTGATAGATATCGCACATAAACTTGGTAGTTTCTCATTGACAACAAAACCTATCCTGATTTTTGAACAATAAATATGTGAAAATAAAATACATCAAAGCTATACGAAAGCAAGCTGCCTGATACAGACGCAGGGCACCTTTACTCTGCAAACACTTACTCACCCTGAGATGCAGCTCCCAGGTACAGCCGTTGCCTACTCTGCCAAGGTTTGACTAGGGTTTGACCTCAGCACCGCAACAGGTCCTTAGATCCAAGTCTTTGGATCCAAGACTTTACCAAGTCTTCCCTGGGCTTAAAGTACAAGATCAAAGGTGTCAGAAAATGATCTGATGCCCAGGACACGGGAGGCAATGGTAAATCAGTTATGCAGAATTTTCATACTGTATGACTGAGACCACCAAGATGGCTTAAAAGGTAAAGGCAGTTGCCGTCAAGCTTGACAATCTCAACTTGATCCCTGGGATGCACAGAGTGAAGAAAACCAACTGTCCTAAGTTGTCCTGGGACCCCTGTGCATAAATGCATGTTTTCTCACTGGCACATGAAACAAACAAACAAATGTAATACACTTAGTCATGTCAATAAAGTTCAATACATAAAAAAAAAGATGTGACTTTTTTTTAAAAACAGTCATAAAATGTATTCCTATGTAAGCAGAATTTAAGATGTTACTGAAACTTGCCTGGCATGGTGGCACACGCCTTTAATCCCAACACTTGGGAGGCAGAGGCAGTTGGATTTCTGAGTTGGTCCCAGAATAGCCAGCCAGGCTACACAGAGAAACCCTGTCTTGAGGAAAAAAGCAGAAACAATGTTGCTGAAACATAAGATAGGAAAGGGGACCTGTCAGCACCAAGTGACAACGGTGCTGGTTTTCAAGACAGGGAAACTTGGTTTTTCAAGACAGGGTTTCTCTGTGTAGCCCCGGCTATCCTAGAATTTACTCTGTAGACCTGGCTGGCCTCGAACTCAGAAATCTGCCTGCCTCTGTCTCCCAAGTGCTGGAATTAAAGGTTCTACTGTTGTACTAATTCTATCTTCCTGCCCTAAGAGATGTTTCTAGATTGTATCCCAAATGTTGTTACCTACATACAGTATTTATTATGTACTGATGCCTCCTAAAGAACACCCTGCATTTTGAATTTGTGTCATATCTAACACTTCTGCAAAAGTATGTTGTATGAATTAAGTAAAATGCTATTAATATCAGCCCTTACTGTTACTTTTGCTTTTCCTCTTTATGCTCAATAGAAGATCTCAAGCTACCAATCTTATTTTTATTATAAAACTTATTTCAGGCACAAGGAATTTTAAAAGATTTAAAACTTTTTTTTTGGCATATGTGTCCCTGTGAATGTATGCTGTGTGTGTGAGGGTGACTGGAGTGAAGGCAGGGAAAAGAGAAGGGATCAGACTCAGCTAAAGGAATTCTTAATCTGGAAGATGATTGAATACGAGTGCTCAGAGTCTGAAAACCCACGGAGACAAACACCTACAGTATATCGGTTTCCTGCCTATATGCCCCATTTCAATAGAGTCTTTTTTAAAAACTGTTTTACTACTAGAAGATTGCTAAAATCTCAGGTCTTCTGAAATCTTGGATAAATCATTAGAAATCTCAAGCTTCGGTCTTTCATCTATGGCAGCACAGATAGAGCATGAGAATTAAACCCACACATTTAATAAAAATTGTCTTTAAAATTGCTTTTTAGGTATTTGAGTTAAAACAGTGAACAAAGACAATTACTATGCTCACACAGACTGTATCCAACTCTAAGGCTACAAAGGACAGGGGAGGGGAGGCAGGGGGCAGGTTGAAGTAAACAAAAATATACAACATCCTAGTCAGGCAGTGGTGGTGCACACCTTTAATCCCAGCACTTGGAAGGCAGAGGCAGGTGGATTTCTGAGTTCAAGGCCAGCCTGGTCTACAGAGTGAGTTCCAGAACAGCCAGGGCTATACAGAGAAACCCTGTCTTGAAAAACCAGAAAAAAAAAAAAAAGGAATTAAAATGTCTTTTTTTACAAAAGGGGGACAGTTTAAGCTTAAGTAAGAACTGTGTGTGTGTGTGTGTTTAAGATTTATTTATTTTATGTATATGAGTACACTGTAGCTGTACAGATAGCCATGAGCCATCATGTGTGTGGCTGCTATTGAACTCAGGTCTTCTGCTGGCCCTTGTTCCCTCCCTCTAGCCCCGGCTCACTTCGGCGTAATTTGCTGCAGCTGTCTTCAGATGCACCAGAAGAGAGTGTCCGATCTCATTACCGGTGGTTGTGAGCCACCGTGTGGTTGCTGGGATCTGAACTCAGGACCTTAAGAAGAGCAGTCAGTGCTCTTACCTGCTGAGCCATCTCTCCAGCCCCGTGTGTTTTATTTAATACAGAGTTTTACTTTTTCATGATGCATTGTGGTTTTGGTAGCTAAAATTATTCCAAATTACTTTCTAAAACATACAATTCTATTTCTTACATATGCCTTACTGACGTATATGTTTAATTTTTTAATTTTGTTTGTCTCTTTTTTCCACAGAGAACATTTTAGAGGGCCACGATGTTCACTAACTGGAGGATTTTTGCAGTGAATCATCAGAAAGCGTTCAGTGCGCACCTTAATGTAAGTGTTTCTTACAAAAATGCTTGTATTCAGCCTAATGATTTTTTGGCTTAGTTTATAGCTCATCATCCCAAATTTGGTTTGGTCAGACTGCCTTAATTTAATTGGAAATGCAACTTAAAAATTTCCTTAGCAGTCAAAAAGAGCATCTGACAAAATGAAATGCTGTTCTCATGAGGTAATAGAATGTTGAGTGCTTTATGCTGTTCTCATGAGGTAATAGAATGTTGAGTGTTTTGGAAGAGGCTGGTGTTTTTTGTCTCCTCCAAGAATGGCTCACCCTTCATGCACACCCTTACCCAGCTAACTAAGAGTGTGCTTCTCTTCCTCTCTCTTCCTCCCCCCCCAGACCCCCTCTCTCTCCCCATGCTCCTCTGTGTATGTAGACACACTTGTATGTGGATCTGTAGGTTGAAATACCTGTGAAGTAATTCTGTGTCATTACGTCAAGCTGTAACATCATTATTAAATAGTGAGGTACAGCTGTCTGTAGAGCTGTTGGAAGCCAACTTCTGAGGCAGGTTGGCACTCGCCTCATGTCTCATGATAGCATCTTCCCTGTAAGCTTTATTCTAACACGAGATCTATATATATGTTTTAAACTCTTACTTTGATTATGCATTGCAAATATGAATCCTCAAGTGGAACCATGCCCTCTGTCACTGACCTACAGGGACTGGGCTGTTTCTCCTTCAGCAGTGACCCAGCAGGGAGCTTTGGAGAGCCTGTAACCCAGGCAATGCAGGCCTTGTCAGTAGGCTGTCCGTTTATTTTGCTAGTTTAAAATTACTTAGGCAGCATTCTGAGGACTGTATATTTCCACTGAGAGAGCATATAGAAATTCTTGTTCTGTAGCCTCAAGCTCAGGATCTCCCTGCTTAGCTTCCTGACTTCTGGGGTTACAGGTGTGTGTCACTGCACCCAGCAAAAATAGGGATTTTCTGTTTTCTATGCTTGATGTGTATTGCTAGAGTAAAATTAATGTCAATTTCTTTCTGTCTCTCCTAGACTATGTGTTACTGTAAAATAAAAGCAAGTTTAAAAAGATTAAAGACTCGGGTGCCTTTTAGAAGAAACCACAGTTCCCCAGCAGGTACAAATATTAAATTCTTCTAGTTTACCTAAAACCTTGTTCTCTCCTGCTCCCATTATCTTTCCTTTTCTTGTGTTGAAGAATCTTGCTTTTTAGAGGTTTCCAATCCACTTTAACTTCTTGCCTACTTCCATGAGATTACTAGGTGAGAGGGTTTTGGTAGATGTGAGGTGGATGGGTACCTCTTCTCCAGGGCTCCTGAGGGGCTGAGCAAAGGGAGAGTGAATGGGGTTAGCCCTGGCTTCTAAGTTTAGTGTATGAATCTACTTATTTTTAGTTCATTGCTGATTTTTATGTTAACATGTTTTCTGTCAATAGAGATTCACTAGAATAATTTACTTTGAAGAATTTTAGAAGTTCAGTTACATATTTATCTGGAATATTTTAGATTAGAGGCTTGACTGCTAGACTCTGGAATGCCTGGGAACTTCATTCCTCGTGGCCTCTTTGTTTGAAGTAAACAAATAGTACTGAGGGGGGCTGTGGTGACTCACACCTTTAATCCCAACACTTGGGAGGCAGAGGCAGGCGGATTTCTGAGTTCGAAGCCAGCCTGGTCTACAGAGTGAGTTCCTGGACAGCTAGGGCTATACAGAGAAACCCTGTCTCGGGATACCAAAACCAACCAACCAAACAAACAAACAAAAAAGTACTGACTAAACTTAGCTTAACTGTGTTGCCATTCCTGTGACCAAGTTTATCATGTGCAAATAATGAGATGAAACATTACTGATTGGGTGTTGACGTACAAGGACTTAGGAATCATGGGATGCATGTATGGATGTAGGCTTTGTGCTCTGCCGCAGCTGATTTAACTGTGGTGTATACTTGGTCCTTTTGTCTTTAGACTGCCCAATGGGGTTTTAAAATGTAAATCTGTTCTTATTTTAGAAATTTGAAATACTTGGTTTAAATAGCATGAAAGGAGATTATATTCACAAGTAAAACTGTTGCTCCTTCTTAAGCTAGCATGGAGTGATCACTATGGACGTTTTTCATGTAAGAAATAACCATATGACTGTGTGGTGATTCATATTAAAACTCTAGTATTAACAAGGCTGAGAAAGGAGGCTTGGGAGTCTAACTCCAGGCAGGACTCCATACAAGACTCTGCCTCAAAAACCGTAGATAAAAGAAAGCTGGGTGCTGTGCTGCAGACCTTTAACTCAGCATTCTGAGGAGGGAGGAGCTCTGTAAGTTCAAGGCCAGCCTGATCTCCATCACAAGTCCCAGGCCAACCAAGGCTTCATAGTGAGACACTGCCTCATAAAAACCAAGCCAAACCAAATCAACCAAAGAAAGCATTAAATAACTAAAATAAAAGAAGAAACACTAAGCAGTGTTGGGATCTTTCATCTTCTTCTGACTGACTGCACTCACCTGTCCGTCTGTCTCTAAAGGCATCCATCGGGCTAGCATTGCTGAAGGAGAGGAGGTTCTGACCCGCATGGCAGCTCACTAGCACTTGCTCACTCAGAATTCATCAAGACTTAAAAATGCAGGTGTACATGTCTATATGGTTAGGTCTTTCCTTTTATTTAGGATCCGATGTTACCTTCTATCATATTATTATGAACACCAATTCTACCATTCTGTAAGTAGAGGTGTAATAAGTAACTGACTGAAACAAATCTGTTTGTGTGTTATTTTGTTTTTCAAGATATGGTCTCTCTATGTAGTCCTGGCTCTCCTGGAACTCACTCTGTAGACTAGCCCAGCCTCAAACACATAAAAAATCCACCTGCCTCTCCTTCCTGACTGCTGGGATTAGAAGCGTGAACCTCCAGTGCCTGGAAAAATTTGTATTTTTTTTTTTAAGGATTTGGTTTAGAAATTGTTCTGTAGGTGGGAGTTAATAAAAGAAATTTGTATCTAGAACTTGTACCATCAACCACAGCTTTCTTACTTACTAGTAGAAAGTGAATCCTAAATAAGTGTATATTATTGAGCTTGATTTAGTTTGATCTGGAATGTTGTATATGCTTTAATTTATTTTGTATGTTTTCATTTATAAGTTAAAAGAAAAAAATTTAATAATTTAAAAGTTTAATTTGAATTCTTTTCCTACTAGGCATCATAGGAAGTGATGTCAAATCTCTTCACTCTATCATTAACCCTCCTGTGGCCAAGTAAGTACTGTCACTAGACGGGTTTTCTAGAGGCTGCCGAGGAAGTTCAAAAGTCTCCTCTGACAGTCTTTCCTAGTGACTTATGTAATTTCTATTGTTTCTATGTAACTGTTAGCATGTATTTCAAAAGATATTTTTCTCAGTTAAATATTAAGAATTTTTAATGTAATAAAAATGAATATAGATTTTTTTTTAAGATTGTGATTAGCCCTTTTATTACTTAGCTATTCTGTATGATAGTGTGGTAGCATACATCAACAAGAGTAGGTAAAAGAGGGTGAATATGGGCAAAATATATCATATACATGTATGAGAATGTCATAGTGCACCCCTTATTATATGTACTTAATGAATGCAGATAATAGATCCAAAAATAAGTTTTGCATTTGTCTTTGTATATAATTGCATATATATTAGGAATACTAATCACCTCTAAAATTTACACAGCATTCATATTTTGGTTGAAATATATACCTCATAATGCATACTTTTTTCTCCCTTTCAAACAGAATTCGTAATATTGGAATTATGGCACATATTGATGCAGGCAAAACTACCACCACAGAAAGAATTTTGTACTATTCTGGATACACAAGATCATTGGGAGGTTAGAATGGATTCCTCCTGTCCCCAGCCCCCACTAGCAAAAGCATCATTGGAAAAGATTTTGGTTAAGATGTCAACTAGAATATGGCATGGAGTCTCTGATGTCTAAACTGCAACATTAAGATAAGGTAGCTGCAACATCACCAGAAGGTCTTCTGAGACTCAGCTCAGCATTGAGTTCCCCATGGCTGTCAAGGGTCTCATTTGATACTCGTCTACTGGAAGGCTGTAGGACAGAACCATGCTCAACATTAGGCGTTTCTTTCTCCAAGAGCTACCCAAGTGAGATGACTGAGCACAGTGTCCAGGTTTCATATAAGGGACATTCTGTGCTGGGTCAGGGAAGCCCTAGATATGTAACTCCAAGCTGTAGTGCTTCCCCAGTTAATAGAGTTTACCAGTAAGGAAGAGGAGGAGGAGGAAGAGAAAGAAGGTGAAGATGATTGTGTGGTGCGCTCGAGTGCGTGTGTTTGTATGTGTCTGTCTGTCTGTCTGTCTGTCTGTCTATGTGTCTATGTGTGTGTGTGCCCTAGCCACAGAGTTGACATGCTTCTATTGTCTAATTTCTAGAAGAAGAAAAAACCTGGAAAGTTAAGCTCAAATTGTTATATGGAAAAGGAGATGATTTTGTCATTTCTTAGCTCAGTGTTTGTTTTCTAAGGTCTACAGTCTACTGCTGCTCTATTATAGCTTTTGCAAACTGGAGTTACTTCTCAGTAGGTTCACACTTACGGCTCCCCAGAGTAGCCTTTTGGTTTTATTTGCATCAGTTTTTGAGTATTCCTTGTTTGTTTTTTCACAGCTCCATATGTGCAGGTACTGTATTTTCATATATATTCACTCACAACACACCTCCTGCTCAACCCTTCTTCCCAGCTGGTCCATTTTTTTATTTTCATGTGAGCATGTGAGTGGGTGGGAGCAGAGCTGTGTGAGTGTGTCTGTGAGTGTGAGAATATATGTGAGTATATGAATGTGTGTGAAAGTGTGAGTATGTATGTCAGTGACTGTGTGTGTTTATGAGAGAAAGAGTAATGGGAAGATAGATTGTCATTTTGGGGGGTCTTCTATTGATATAAGTACTTAGTATGATATCCTATATTCATGAATTTTGAATTGTAAAAATAACTTTCATGTATTCGTTGTCTATAAATTTAATCAGAATAAAAGGTGTAACTCAAGAATCACTGGAGTCAGCTTTTAGGATTAAGTTCAAGCATGGGTTTATCCTGAAGACTTGTCCTTAGGCTTTATTTGCAGACAACTCCTGGCTCTGGAGAATAGCAGTGAGAGCCTTTGTAAATGCTAACTTAACTTGGGAGGAATGTTTTCCATTCCTCATGCATTGCCGCTGCTCTCTGACTTTATTGGATTGGACTAGCTTTTATATCCTGCCTCATCTTGTCCTCGTGACAGCCTGCAAGGGTAATTCTGTTATGTGAGATTTACTGTACAAACCAGGATAATCAAGGTGGCAGGAATAAGCATAAAGTTAGGAGGGAGCCTGATGAGTGGACTTGAGTGAGCTCTGCTCTGCCTCCTAGGAAGGGATGTGGCACACAGAGGGAACAAGAAACATCAGACTAGGACTGAAGTGCAGGATGTGTGGTCTAGTTGAATTAAAGACAAAAAAACTTTCACGACACAATTACTAATCTCGCTGAAAATGCTTTTCTCTCACAAGGGTTTTATAGAGAGAAACAAAGAACTTTAAGTATTGAACTAGATAATTTAAGTTGCTTTTTCTCAGAGCATGTTCAGCTCTCCTGGGGGAGGTGTACTGAGAACCAGTATGATGTACTTGGTTTGAACTAAACTGTGGCCTCTTTTTCCTGATTAGATGTTGATGATGGAGACACGGTGACGGATTTCATGGCTCAAGAGCGAGAAAGGGGCATTACCATCCAGTCAGCAGCTGTGACTCTTGACTGGAAAGGGTATAGAGTCAATCTGATTGATACCCCAGGTATGATGAATCTTTGTCATCGCAGAGAAGCTTAGGCTATTTCTGTGGGTTGTTTTTAAAATCGTGGTCAGAACCATGACATCTCCTGTTTGAATCATTTATGTGTATAGCTTCACATATTTACTGCGTTCACATCACTAGTACAGATCTCCAGAGCTGTAGTAGAGCTCTTGTAGAGCATCTTGTAGAGCTTGTAGTAGAGCATCTTGTAAAGCTGAAGCTGTCCTTGGGAAGCAGCAGCTCTCCTCTGCTCCTCTCCACTGACTTGCTCTTTACGTCTGCCCATGGCGTGGCTCTAGACACCTCCTGTAAGTGGAATCACACCATGTTCGCCTTTTTGTGATTGGCTTATTTATTTCAGTTAGTATGAAGCCTTCACTTAACAGGGATCTCTTCTTTTTAAGGCTATATTATACTCCATGAGTGTGTACTTGTCTCTCAGTATACGTGAGGAATTGATTTTAGGATCCCATATAGATACCAAATTTGTAGATGTTTAAATTCCTTATAGAATGGTATAATATTTCCATATAACCTATATTTATCCTCTTATATACGTACAGTATCTTAATACAAGTGACTATTATGTAAATAGTTGTTATTTGTATTGTTTAGAGAATAATGACAAGAAAGAAAGTCTGTCCATGTTTAGAACAAACACCTTTTTTCCTGAGTCTTTTCAGCCCATAACTGCATCTCCAGACTCAGAACATGGAGGTACAGGGAAGCGACTGTCTCTCCCACACTTTGTTCGCTGTGCATGTGGGTGTGCAAATAGCTTCTTGAGACACTCCTTTCAATTGCTCACTTTGGGTACACTCAAGAGTGTCATTGCTGGCCCATGTGACTGTTCTGGTTTGGTTTTGAAGGTTCTTTTCTTCCCTTAGGTCATGTAGACTTCACTCTGGAGGTTGAGCGCTGCTTGAGGGTGTTGGATGGCGCGGTGGCTGTGTTTGATGCCTCTGCTGGTGTAGAGGTAAAGCCAGAGTGAACGCAGAACAACAGTGTGATACCTGAAATGTACCATGTATCAGAATTAGTCAGTTGTAGTCCTTTATTTGGTAAATCCATATCAGTCAGACTGTGATGGAAGAAAGCTGGAATTTAATAATGAAATGTGACCTCGGATTTTCCACAGTGGAAGGAAAGTTAGTTTTTCTGTAGAAAATATATGAATGTTGGTGTGGGGAATCATGAGGAACCTGGGATTCTATTGATTTTAAACTAATGAGTTCCTCTGTGTTAGTGTCATGGATTCTGTCAGAAGTCACAAAGTCACCAGGTGAGGGTCAGGGGAATTTGGTTTTTTTCTTTTATTTATTTATTTATTTATTT
>JADRCC010512990.1:0-10286 GCA_019843855.1 Hylomyscus alleni
TCCTCTGAAATTAAAGGTGTTTCCTTTTGGTTTGTCATTTTCCTCAAAAAGCTTGAAGAAAGGTACCAATTATTTCTGACTGGTAGAAAGGGGATTTTGAACCTCTTTATATTTACATGTTTTTGGTCACTTATCAGCTTATCTGAATGGGCCACTAATACTCATTACTAATTAACAAAACTCTGAAGATGGAGAGAAAAAGATTCACCTAAGTTCAGCTAAATATGACCTTACAGTAGCGCGGAAAACTATGCTCTTTAAAATATATAATCCCGGAAAACTTTATGCAGACTTGCAAACATAGTTAGGTTCTCTCATCTAGCCCTCCTGTGTTTTGCTGTGAGTACATTCTAGATTGGATGGTAGACTGAACCAGAGCCAATTCTGAATCACATTTATTATTTTCCTGGTGCTACACATGCTTAATATCTTATGTTACTATCTGTTGACTTTTGTTTGGTATGACGCATTATTTCTTTCTCTGATGATTACCTCCTTCTTTAGACTTTGTCATCATCAGTTGTCAGAGAGTTGGCATGCTGGTAAGTGTTGACATACCAATCTTATAAGAAAATACCATCACTCTGTCCATCATTATCCCGAAAATGTGTGTGTGTGTGTGTGTGTATGTGTGTGTATATGTGTGTATGTGTGTGTATATGTGTGTATGTGTGTGTATGTGTGTGTGTGTGTGTGTGTGTGCACATGTACAGATGCATGTAGGTGTTTGTTTGTATCTGTGAGACAATATTATTCACCTTCAAATAGTACCTAAAAGCCAAATGCAAGTTTGCTAATGTATGCACTTCTTGGGTTAAGTATTTGGTTAGATTTTATAACAGAAGATGTGTTTTCTTTCTGTTAAATAGCAGAATTCTATGAGATATTGTAATGAGGCTCCCTCCTCAACTCGAGTTATCTCATTACGGCTCTGAAGCTTGATTCCTTTTATTAGTAAGAGTTGTTCTTTATGAGAGCAAACTTATGCTGAATTTAATTGGCTCCATCCTTGTTCAAAGCTATGATTCCTTTTTGGTGCTATGCTACCTGGTATCTATAAAGGCCAATTTAAAGGTGCAGTGGTGAAAGATATAGAGTACGTTTTGCTAACATTTATTTTCACATCTTCTGATGGATAAAAATATTGATATTTTAAAAAAATCAATTCAGAAAGCAAGTACACTTGGGGCATTTGCCTATTTTATAGGTCATTCATAAATGATCAGCCTGGCTAATAGAGAGCTGTGGAGTGGGGCTGTGTATCTCCTTCATAGGAGAATGTGGAGAAATCTTGGTCTACTACTCAATATGATGAAGGCTCCCTTTTACAAAAATGCTCTTTCTGCCAAAGGTGTGCTTTGTAAATGTGTGAGGACAACAGAGCATTGGTCAAAGTCAGGAAGCAGGACTCCATGTTTTTCATTAATATTTAGATGCCATATGTCTAGGTGTGCCTAATTTCTGTTGGTTTAAGAATGGTTTTTAAAGGTAGTTAGAGAATTCTAACTCAGCAGTGATTTCAATACCAGATCATGTGACTCTCTTCCCAACCCTCATCTACTTTCCCTCCTAAGTCTCCCTGTGCCGATGATTTCAAAGCTCTTTTCCACTTTCCTATTAGAGTCAGTGTGTCTGGTTTTATGTTGAGGTCCTTGATCCACTTGGATTTGAGCTTTGTGCAAGGTGACAAATATGGTTCTATTTTCATTTTTCTACATATTGACATCCAGTTAGACCAGCACCCTCTGCGTGGTATGGGTACAGAGAAAGGCAGAAAGATCAATGGAATAGAATTGAAGACCCAGAAATAAGACCACACACTTATGGACACTTGATCTTTGACAAAAAACCAAATATATACAATGGAAAAAATGAAGTCTCATTTATTAAGAAAGAATAGAACTTAGAATAGCACTGGGAACTCTGTCAAGGTTTTGAATAGGTGAGAAGGTGGGCAGATGTGGAAACAGGGTGGAGATTCTTCACTATTCTCTCCTTTGCTTTTTATCAACACCCCGGGAAAGACGATTGCATTAACTTCTTTGAAAGACAGAAATTCTGAGAGTGCAGAATAGCAGTTAAATAGAGAAAGAGGAAAAGAGAAAGAGTTAAGTGAGAGCACCAGGAATTGTTGACTAAAAATGTTTCATGAGAAAAAAATAAAAATAAACCCAAAATTTATATGTAAAGTACAATGTAACATAAAGGAAAGATCAAAGATAAACCATTGATAAGTAAATTGCAATATGATAGCTTCCAGCTAACTATATTTGATATATATTTAAAACTTTCTTTAGATTTAGACATAATTTTGTTTTGTTTAATTCATAGGTAAATCCCAACATTATTGACAGTCTTATTTACAACTTCTTAAACATTATATTCAGAATATCTCTTTTCTGAATCTCTGTCATGTCACTGTCAAAATATGTTTTGCAGTTCATGACACCATCCTCTGTGAAATTTAATGTTGGTGACACAGCAGTGAAAATAATTAGAGGGAAATAAAGCAACCCAGAACACACAGTAAATGAATCCAAACCTGGGCTCTTAAAAACCTATCACCTTTGTGTTTCTCAAGGTGTTTTACATACTTCCTGCTCCTCATCTGTAAATGGAAGCATAGCACTGCCAACTTCAAAAGGTTGTATGAGGAACAAGTGGGATTAGAAATGTAACTGCCACGAGAGCACGTTTGGTGTGACTATTTATTTATTTGTTTGTTTGTTTGTTTATTTATTTATTTATTTATCCATTCATTCATTTATATCTTTAGAGGAACTAGGAAAGGATGCTGCCTCTCTGTTATCTCTCTCTCCTTAAATCCCAAGGAAAGACTCTTCAACTTCTTCCAATGTTTGATTTGGAGTTCCTACTATTGATAATAATTTTCAATGGTTAGGCATTCAAAACAGCAAGAAAGTTTTATTCTAACCACAAAGAAATGGTATGTAGTATGAGGCAAGGCACATACTAAATGTCCTGAGATAAATGTTACACTATGTACCCATGTAATAAAATATCACAACATTCCTCAGAAACACATAGAATTACATATTATAATATGTAATTAATAACTTTTATTTAAAAGTATTCTAATTTCAAGCCGGGCGGTGGTGGCACACGCCTTTAATTCCAGCACTTGGGAGGCAGAGGCAGGCGGATTTCTGAGTTCGAGGCCAGCCTGGTCTACAGAGTGAGTTCCAGGACAGCCAAGAGCTACACAGAGAAACCCTGTCTCGAACAACTAAAAGTATTCTAATTTCAAATAAAGTAATTCATTATTTTTTCTATGTAATCAGCGAGATGTTAGAACTAATGATTTGAGTATAATCAGGCATTTATTTTAGGATGCCAATGTCTCTCAGGACTGGCCTAGAGCATGGATTATGAAATGTGGCCTATGATTTCCTCCTGAAAGTGTCCAATATATATTAATCAAACTTCTATTGGAAAGATGGGTGTGGTAGCACACGCCTATGAAAAGACAGAGGCAGGAAGATGATCAGTTCAAGTTCATTGTCTACTGCTTGGTGAATCTGAGGTCTGATTAAATGGCATGAGACTCTGGAACAAACAAGCAAGTGAACATCAAATGTGATTTACTGGAATGTGGCCATGTACATTCATTTGCATGGTGTCTGTACAAAAGGACAGCATGAGTCACTGCTTCAGAGATGGAACTGCAACACAAAGAGCAGCCATTTACTCCTTTATGGAAAAACTGTCAAACTCTGGATTAATTAATATATCTGAATCTTCCCCAGACTGAAGATTTTATGTAAATTGATTTTGTCACAGCTGCTTGTTATTTATTTTTGAATATTTTCTTTAAAATTAAAGTTATATTATTTGAACACTTCCTATTTCTATAACCAAAAAAGGATAAGTAAAATGTGAAAGAAATAAAAGGTATTTGTGGAAGCGAATATTATTAAAACAAATGAACTTAATGTTATTTTAGCTAAATTCTATCCCCTGTCAGTTCGAGATCTGTTCTCTCAGGTAATAACGGAGATTTTTTTCGGTAGTTAGAGAGATGATAAGGGCATTTTGGTCAGCAAATTGAATTTTTAATCTTGCTTTAATAAGAAGGATTAAGTGAAAATTGGAAACCAAAGCTCTGATTTTCTTGGTAGACATGATTCATATGAAATGATTCTACATGCCCCTAGCATGACAAGCACCACTGTAATCCTGTGGTCTGCAGCTGGGCACATGGTGCGCAATCAGAAGCACCGCCTTGATAACAGGGATGGAAAGGCCAGTGGATGCTAGAATGTACTCAGAGCATATTGCTGGCTTGGTGCTCATATAAAGCTGCCTGTATTTATGAACTTTGGTCTCATGGCAAATTCTGGACAGCTTCTTGTTTAAATGGGACTGCTAAGGCAGAGAGAGACTAGTGTTGGCTCAAAGTGCACAGATAACAAATGTCTCTTTGAGGCAGTGACTGAAGGTGAGATGTGGCTCTCCTGGTCCTTCTAGAAAATGAGCTCAGTTGGGCATTGCAAATTTGTATCATACTATTTCCCTAGAAGTTTGAGAGGGACTCCACTACAAACTGTTATTTGACCAGGAAACTTGTGTATTATTTATCTTTATAGATGGGTAATATCTCCTTTCTAATTAAGGTATTATGAATGGATATAAATAGATACAATAATAAAATAAAATAATAAAATTTTATGTCATATTAGTGAAATATTTTTTTAAATGCTAAAATGTCCAATTATTCTGGGTGTGATTGTGCATAACTCCAGGATTTGGGAGGCAGAGGCAGATGGATTTCTGTGAGTCTGAGACCAGCCTGGTTTACATAATGAGTGTTAATACAGCTAGCGATCAATAGAAAGATTTTGTCTCAAATAAAATAAAAATGAAATGAAATAAAACACCCAATACTACAATTATATAATACTTAATACATTTACATCCTATTTAATGCTTTAGAATTTAGGTGGTAGAAGTTAGGTAGAGTTGTTTGGTAAATAAGTTTATAGAAATCTTTAAAGCACCATAATGAAGTTAATTTTCTCAAATCTAAAGTTCAACTTTGGGGGAGTAATAATAATAGTATTAAAAATATGAATATTTTAAGTAAAGGAACTACTGAAAATATTACTCTCCTCAACTTCAAATTGTACAATAGAGATAGTGATAAAACCAGCACAGTATTGACATAAAAACAGACACACTAAAAAATTAAATAGAATTAAAGACCCAGACATAAATCCACACATCTTTGGATACCTTATTTTTCATATAGAAGCCAGAAATACACATTAGGATGCATCTTCAACAAATAGTGCTGGTAAGATTGGATGTCTGCATGTAGAAGAATATGAAATAATCCATTATTACCCTGTACAAAATTCAAGTCCAAATGGGTCATAGACCTCAACATTAAAACAGACAGAAATATTGAAGTTGGCAGAAGAGACAGTGGGGAATGGCCTTGAACTACAGTGTACAGGAAACAACATTCTAAACAGAACCTCAATTATACAGGCACTAAGACTGACAATAAGTGGGACCTCACAGAACTGAAAAGCTTCTGTATAGCAAAAGACACAATCATTCAGACTGCACAGCAGCTTACAAAATGAAAACACTAACAACACATGTGATAAAGGGCTAATAACTAGAATATATAAAGAATCCCCCCCAAAACTTGGAAATCAAGAAAATAAATGACTCGACTAAAAATGGGATAGAGATTTAAACAGAATATCCTTAAAGAAGAAACACAAATATCTGAGAAGAACTTAGAAATTCAACATCCTTAGTTAACATGAAAATGCAAATCAAATCTATTTTGGGATCTCGTCTTATAACAGTCAAAATTATAAAGATCAATAAAACAAATGACAGTTCATGCTGGCAAAGTTTTAGGGTTAGGGGAACACTCATCTATTGCTGGTGGGAGTATAAATTTGTACAGCAACTATGAAAATTATTGTGGTGTTTCCTAATGAAGCTGGGAATAGTTCTACCTCAGATCTTAGTAAACCACTCTTGATTATATACCCAAAGGTCGCTATATCATATTACAGAGACATTTATTTAGCTATATTCATTGTTTCTTAATTCATAATAGCTAGTAATTGGATATAACTTAGATGTTCATCAATGGAGGAATGACTAAAGAAAATGTGGTGCATTTATACAATGGAATAATGCTCACCTGCTAAAAATAAAACCATAAAATTTGCAGGTAGATGGTTAAAGCTAGAAAAAATCATCATGAGTGAAGTAAATTAGAACCTAAAGACAAATAGAGTATATATTTGTTTACATATGGGAGGTTAGCTGTTAAGTCTTCAATAAGCAGGTTACAGTCCATATAACTGCAGATGTTAGTTATTATGTAGGGGAATAACAGGGTGGTAAGGATCCCCCTACGAAGGGGAAATAGACTAGTTAGTTATGGATAGATGAGGAGGGAGGGACTGGAATGGGAGGAGGTAGTGGGAAGAAGGTGTAAGGGAGGGGATATGGGAACGACAGCTAAATCTAATGGCCATTTTTAAGGATCATATGGAAACCTACTACAGTTAAAGCTTCTAAAAATACAAACATATATGAAGGAAATCTAAATGCAATTAGCAAATAACAAGGGAGACAATGCCCCATCTAGAAATGTTTTGTCACCAAATAAAAGTTTCAATAGAGGTAATGGGTTACATCTAATTGAGTTACTTGCCAGAAGGGCACAATGGAAACCCCCAAATATCATAGGCTATTTATTGACAAGGTTGTTGAGTGCTGTGCACACATTGATGATAAGGCCCTATTGCTGAAGACAACACCTATGTAACTCACTAAGCATGAATAAGTCAAGTTGATGCCTACTTCGAGTCTTCACCTCTGCTGAAATGCTCATTGTACTGGAAGGTACTCTGCATACGACCAGAGGAGAAATGTAAAACCACCCCAGCTACAAACCCTTAACTCTACAATGATGACTTGTCTGCAAGGCACACTGGCACATTAATGATACAAAAGCTGTGACAGTAACCTGCCTTTGTCTGGCTGGATTGAAGGCTCACTCCATGAAATGGAGCACATCCCAACAATAGCATTGGTGTAGAAACTGAGACTAAATAGGCTAAGAAACTAAGGTCAAACCAAATACAATTATTTTACTAAAGAAATGTAGCAATAAAATGACTCTTTTTTTTTTAATTTTTCTAGACAGGGTTTCTCTGTGTGGCCCTGACTGTCCTGGAGCTCACTCTGTTAGACCAGGCTGGCCTCAAACTCAGAAATCTGCCTGCCTCTGCCTCCCAAGTGCTGGGACTAAAGGCGTGTGCCACCACCGCCCGGCATAAAATGACTCTTAATGATGGCCTGCTGTCAGTTTCTTGTTCAACCATAATCAGAGAAGTATCCTCCTACAGTAGATTGAAGCAAATACAGAGAATCACAACTGCACAATGTGCAGAGCGATAGACCTTAGAACATTTAGCCCTAAATGGGATGTCTCCATCAAATTTCTTTCCGCAAGGCTCAAGGAGCTCTGATAAAGAGGAGGCAGAAAGATTCTCTAAAGGCCAGAGGGATGAAAGACACCAAGCAAACAAGCCCTTCTAACCACAACAGGTTTAGTGCACACGTGAAGTCACAGAGATGCTGGCAGCATGCACAGCACTGCACAGGTCTAAGCCAAATGGAGTCCCAGTGCTGAGAGTGGAAGAGGACACAGCCCAACCCTCACCCGGAAGCTAACTTCAACTAATAATCACGTGCAAAGAAAAACTTAATTGTTTCCAGTGAAGTCTCACTAGCTATACAAAACCACACTTAAGGGCAGGCCTTATGCCCAGCAGTAGATGTCTAATACAAAGCAAACTCAAGGGTATTGTCAGAGTCTTTTGTCTCCCAATGCTTTCTCTGGGCATTCTTTCTTTTTCTTTCTTTCTTTCTTTTTTTAACCCTTACATGTCTTTTGCTTATGTAATGTGTTTTCTGTTTTTTTTTTTTTTTTAAATGGGAATTCTATGTGTGCAAATGAGTGTGTTTCTGCATCTGTATGTTTTCTTATGTTTCTTCTTTGGTCTTTTTTCTATTTGCTTGTTTTAATTTTTACCTTATTTTAGTTTATCTTCATCATTCCCATAATTTTTTTTATTATTACTTAGGCGCCTGTTTATTTCTTTCCTGTTTGTTTTCTAATGCGAGAGAGAGAAAGGGTATGAATTGGATGGGGACGACATGAGAGGATTTGGGAGTGGGGACACTCTAATCAGAATATAATGTATGAAAAAATAAACCCATCTCTAATAAAAAGAAAGATAATTAAACTTGCCAAATAAGTCCAGCCTAAGTGTCTTAGTAGTAAATCTTTCTAAAATTAAACCATCCAAAAGTTGGCTGTATATTTTACAAAACCAGTTGGGAATCCTTAGTCAAGGGTTAAAGTTTATTTAAAAAATACTCAAATATTTCTGTAAAACTGTATAACTAACTTTTCTTTTAAGATATATGTTTGAAGGTGGATATATATATATATTCCTAGAAACCATAATAAAGAAATAATATAGACATTCTAGAAACAAACAGCAGACAGAATGAGCATTGAAAACCAGGAGACTTTCGACAGAGTCTGCCTGGATGGTATGTGAAGCCAAAATACTGAGGGTGTGTCATCTGAAACAAAGGAGGCAAACTCTATGGCTTGTGAGAACTTTCACTTCAGTTATGGAGTTTGTACTTTCAATGGTAACATACTTGGAAAAGACTGTGGGAACCAATGACAGAACCACCAGGCTGCCTTCAATTCCTCCTTGGTCTCTGAATGGTTTTAGATAGCTTAGAGTAGATTTCGAGTTATTAAGCAGAAATAAAGAGGCCTTTTCTGCTAGAGCTATTAGAATAAGACAAGCATATCTACATTTTACTCCTTTCATATGTAATAAGTTACAATAAGAAAGACTGAAGCACTGTGACAGAATCACTGATAGAGCTACCTGTGACTCTCATGTGACAATTCTCTTTGGGTTATGAAAGCAGTATTAGATTTTACTTTTTTTAAAAAAGAAATCATGATAATTTATTTTTATGCCGACTGCAGTGCCCGTCTTCATTCATACACAAACACCAAATAACTGCAACAGACAAAGGATTCCAACTACCAGAAAAAGAAGCTAGATTCCAACATATATCTATAGTTTAGATCTTAAGTGTCCCCACACTAAAAGCATATCCAATAGCCCATGGCACCATTGAAAGGTGTTGGGACCATTAAGAGTCAAGGCCCATGGGAGGATTTTTGAGTGTGTGTTTGTGCGTGTGTTTGGCAGGGTTTCTTTGTGTAGCTTTGGCTACCCTGGAAATAGTTCAGCAGACCACAGGCCTCGAACTCACAGCTATCTGACTGTCTCTGCCTCCTGAGGGATTAACGATGTGCACCACCCAGCCTTGCTCCAAGAGAAGTCTTTAGACCATGAGGCTCTTGCCCTTGCAAGAAAGTAGGATTCTGGCTTCTTCTTTTTTCTCTTGTATTTTACTGCTGTGAGTTGAATGGTGTTGTTCACTAGGTACTGCTACTATAACTGACAGTTTTATCATAAAGCCATGAAATGAGGCCAATTGATCATGAACTGACACCTCCTAAATTGTGAGCTAAAATGAACTCTTCTCTGTAAGTTGATTTATCTCTAATATTTCTGTGGTAAGAGAAAGCTGCTAGATTCCATGGCATTGAGTGTGTTATATGTCCTATGCCTTGCTTCCATTATTCATAAAATGGAGATAAGAGCATATCATTCAGAGGACTAGAGAAATTTACATTTTAATTTCATAGGTTTATAACACTGCTAGACACATACATGCACCTTCAATGTGTTGTTACATAAAACACGTTGACATCTCTGAAAAATATCAACAAGAAAATCATTTTAACATTGCTGGGAGCTTATGGTAAAGGTTTTAACATTCTGCTTCAGATCTTCCATATATGGGTTCTTGAACAGTGAGAAGGGCTAAATTTGCCTCGGCTGTCTTTGGTGCTTGGTCTACATGAGTGCATGGTATGTTACCTTGTTGTCAAGGTAACAAGATTCAAGGTGGCTTTGTAAGATGACAACAGAATGATTTAAAGAGATAATTCTTGGAAATGCTTTAGAAAGAATTGTGTTAATAACAGACTTTAATGAAGCAAATGTATTCAAATATCAAAAACAGAGAATCAATTGTTCTATAATTTGGTTGCATTATTCAAAGAAGCACATGTTTTCTAAAAAGTGCATGGCATTTTGTAACCCTACAATAGTGGGACCAAA
>JADRCC010512994.1:0-17691 GCA_019843855.1 Hylomyscus alleni
TCCACTGGTATTATTCAATTGGGGTTATAACAGTTTTCAAAAGTCTTTGACAAACCAACTACATGCATTATCAGCACCACTCTGGGAAACTGGACCCCAGAAATACAATGGAGACACTCCTGAGGTATGGCCCACCTGCTTCAGTTCAAGATATCTGGAAGGGAACCTCACAATGACCAATCTGAGATGGGGCTTCACCACAGAACCTGACGCTTATATGATGTGACAGTAGGAGATGAGAGTGAGAATGCTGCTGCTGCTGCTATGATAAATCCTGATCAATCTGACAAAAAAATGCTTTAGCCATTTTAAAACATAGCAGCAGACTTCTGTAGGACACATTTTAAGAACCTAAATGAGGAGCAATTATCAGATAGACAGCGTGTAATGAGGGAAAAATCAAATAAACACCATGAAAAGGAATGGAAGAAAGAACAGATAGATTTAGGCTGAGATCATAGGTTAAAAGGGTCCGGATGAAGCAGGTAAAATGAATAGATGAGAACCAGAGATGCTGTGTCTTTAATGGGAATGCACAGGTTTCAACACCTCCTTCCTGGTGTTCTCTCGTCCTGTTACTGGGACATTTTACATGGCTCCATTTCTTAACATTCTTGTAAAGAATTATAACTAGAAACAACCATTATGAGTCATGAAAACACTGTTTCCTTTAAAACTGAAGGAAAAGGGCAAGAATTTAGACTTTGCTATTAATATGGACTTGAGTAGTTTAGACTGATATGGTTTAAATAATAAAAATGTGCTAGTATTAAAACATGAGTCATACATACATACATATATGCATACTCTCTCTCTCTCTCTCTCTCTCTATATATATATATATATATATATATATATATATGTATATAGGCAATGATTATATAATATAAAAAGACCACTTTTCTGATAAAGAAAATGAAAGAACACTCAGGTGGTTATGTCCACACAGACAAGCCAGCCACCAAATGAAAAAGGAAATCTTTGCTTGCTCATGATGGTATCTAGTGATAAATTCAGTTTTTATTATATGCTATATATGGCAATAAATTTATAAATTTATTCATTATAAATTTATTATTTATAATGAAGACTAATTTATATTAGTCTTATAAATTTATTCATTTTTTAGGATATCACACAAACACATACACACACACATATATGTATACGTGTATATATATGTATAAAATATATATACACACACAAATATATACGTATACATATATAATAAGAATATTCTTCCATTCTCTATGCCATTTTACTTTTATTTTAAACACACTTGAATTTGGACCAACAGAACCAACTTTTAGCAAATTTATGCTATTTGTGTTGGTGAACATTTTTTTTTTTTTCAGTTTTGAGAAACTTCATCTGGATGGTTTTAAACTTCCCCAAACTACATCACTATTTCTGTTTATGGAACTTATCTTTCAAATTGCCTCATAGCCTCTAAAACCTTCAACCCACTACTTTAAACACAAAAATAAGGAAATCATTTTTTTTCTCATTTAAGATGGAACTCCAAATAACTTTTTGAATTGGCAAAGCTTACAAAGATAGAATATCAAATTGGATAAGACATTTCCTTATTTTGATTTTGGATGTTTGCTATGACTTTGCAACGACAATATGATTGTCTCCCATGTAGGTCTCCATATAATTTTTGCAGGAAAACAAAATTTTTTAAATGTGTTAAAATTTTCATGAGAAATAATTTTAATGCGAGAACCGTTTCTTCTAAAAATTTTTAAAATCTCTTACAATATAAATGGTAATACTTAGTTTCTTATATGTTTTTATTAAATTAGCTTCAAAATATTCTAGTGATTATAAAGGTTTCCTTCTATTATACTACAAAGGATATTGTTCATACATGATTTTGCTATTTTATCTTAATAACGTCAAAGAATAGATCTAACCAGCCTTGAAAGCTGAGCTTAGTTCTTCAAATATGGAAACAAAATCAAACTGTCTGCTGCTCAATACAACCATGGAACAGGCCAAGGGCACCACAGAACATGTTGGTACACAATTATCAGGAAGTCTTTTCTGAATGAAGTAATATTCAGACTTAGACATGCACTACCATATACTCTATAGTTCAAAATGGTCTTGTTAGCCCCAGGGGCATAGTAAGCCTGTGCACTCAGCAATACAGTTGTACAAAAGTAATTGTACTATTCAAAATAGGAAGAACTTTTATTTTCCCAAAAAAGAGTCAAGGATGCATAGAATAAGGATCATAGGACAAATTTGGAATACCTTACCCACATCGAGTAAGAAAATTATCTAGCAATGAATTTGATTTATTCAGAAGTATTTCCAATTAGTCCTAGGACATAATTGTAGGAGAAATATCCACTTATACATATCCTGACTCTTCTGTTTTTGATGATGCAAACTCATAGCCTTCAGTTTCTATTCCACAGATGTTCTCTCATATCTTTGCAAACAGCTGCAATTAGTTGTGCAGATGGGTCAGGTTGAGGGCGCACTCTGCAGCACTTGAGTTTGCTAAGCAATATTCCACATCAACAGTGAAGAGCCTCCTAAGAATTCAGCAGCATCTGAAAACACAGAAATGAAAGCCCTAATTATCTATGCACTTCAGTTTGATGATTCAGCAATTTGTCACCTAGTAATCTAACTGTGCTGGGATTTTTTTTCTTTTTTTTCTTCTTTTTTTTTCTTTGTTTGTTTTGTTTTGTTTGGTTTGGTTTGGTTTCAAGGCAGGGTTTCTCTGTATAGCCCTGGTTGTCCTGGAACATACTCTGTAGGCCAGGCTGGCCTCAAACTCAGAAATCTGCCTGCCTCTGCCTCCCAAGTGCTGGGATTAAAGGCATGCACCATCACTGCCTGGCGTAAATTTTTTTAATAAAAATAATTGAAGGATACTTTAATATTTCCACTGAGAGGTATCTACTTTTGTAGAATTTTTTCTTAAAAGTATTACTGTAAAAAATGTTGATGTCAACTCAATCTTAACTTACATATTTTCTGTAAGTTACTATGTAAAAATGACATAATGACATTAAGTCAGCTTATGCTAGATAACTGTTCTTGTGTACCTATATTATCATAAGAAAATTTTAAGTTACCTTTTCACTCAATACAATTGCTCAAGGACAACAGTAGGTATTCATTAAATCATTGTAAAGCTACAGTGCTTTACATTTAAACATGTAAATTTGCTAGGCAGAATGCTACTTGTCCATTCCTCCCAGGACCTATATGTAACCAAGTACTCAGTCTTAACTTTCTCTCATCAGAATGAAGACCAACACTACAGTTTTGTATTTGTCAGACAAATATTCCATTATGGAGCTAAATCTCTAACCCTCACACTGTCTTATACAACTTTATTCCATGATTTCAGAAGGCAGAAGCAATTGGGTCTCTGTGAGATTGAGACTAGTATGTTCTTCATAAGTAGTTGCAGGACAGGCAGAACTACATTGTGAGATTCTGTCTCCCCATAAAATAAAAACAAAGTAACAACAACACTAACAAAAAATTAATAAATAAAAGCAATCAGACAAAAGGCATACAAAAGTGCCCAAATTTTCATCCAGATATACTAACACATTTTCTGTGCATTTAACAATTAACCTCACAATTTCATGTATTTACAAGCACTTGCTTATTCCAGCTTTACCTTAAGAGTATACAGGGAGGTACATGGGAAGATAGGCCATTTGGTTAAAGTGCTGGCAGCACAATCATGAAAAACTGAATTCAGATCCCCAGACCCTATGTAAAAAGGCCTGGCATATAGTACAAGATTATAATTCCAGTGATGGTAGATCAGAAATAAGAAATTAACCCATGGCTTAACCAGTCTGTAAGATCTGTATAAGTCAGGTTCAATAAGAAACCATATTTCACAAAATAAGGTAGACAATACGCCATCCTTTGGGTTCTACAGACACAATGTCAAGTCTTCAAATTTGGGGAAAAGCATACTTACCTTTTCTAAAATTTGCTCACCAAATGCTTCCTGTTAATTCCTGTGATATCTTGAGAGTTGTGCCACTAAATGTGAATATATAGATGTCTCTTTTATTTTATGAGTTCGTTTTCTTGGCTTATATTAAGAAATGGTGTGGGTGTATCATGTGGTAAATCTACTTTTAGATTTTTGAAGTATTGCCATACCATTTTTCCATTGATGTTATATTAATCTTCATTTCCACAAGAATATATAAATTCTCCCTTTCTGTAAATATATATTACTTTTTATTCATTTATTTTATTGGTAGCAACAATTTAAATTTGTATAAGTTGTCATCTCAGTCTGGATTTAAATTCATCTTCCTATTGGTTAAATATGTTGACACTTTTTTCCCTATAGTTTTGGTGCTTGGAATTCTTTGAGAAGTGCTACCCATGAAATTTTCAATTCACTTTGAGGATTTTGCGTTGTTAGGAGAATAATTTAGATGGAGAATCAGAAGCAACTTCAATCTCAATTTTACTAATTCTGAGAGATAAACACATGAACATCCATGAAGCAATAGCCAAGAGAAGGGAGACAAAAATACAAAACAAACAAAAACAAAAACAAAAACAAAACAACAGAGAAAAATCTGCAAAACTTCAGAGAAGGCCTCCATGTTTAACAACCACTTGCATCACTGAACAAGAGGTATGTGACTAAGGGTGGGGTGGGGTAGGTTTGTTGGGGTGGGGGTTGAGAAATCCTAGAGGATCAGGAAACACGTGCCTTAACTTTGGCCAATATTCAAAGAATAGAGATAGAAAGAAGAAAAGTGAAAAATGTAACTTTCTCAAATTAAGATTTAGGAAAGCCCACACTCTTAACTGTGCTCTGTGATGGAAACTGTATTCAGGGGAGGAGCTTCAGGAAGTTTATGCCTCCTGCCACTTTATGAGATAAATATTCCTTGAACCTGGTGGATCCTGGTAACTCAGCCTTTCTCTGGTAGAGTTCCAGGTAAAGTAATTGACAGATCTAGCTGCCTTAACTTTCATAGTAGGACAATAGACATAGCACAGTCTAATCTTAAGAGAAGTTCAGAAAGGCCATCTGACCAGGCAGGAGCACTGGTAAATGTGGATTTTGTAATTCAGACTGTAGTGAAATCACAAATCTGACTGCTCCATGTGTAGGAGTTGGTTTACTACTATAGCTATCAGAAAGAATAGCAAAGGCTATTCTTTGGGGGAGTGTTTTTGGTGGTTAGCAAGGGGAGCAGACTGTCTCCACAGATATAATCTATAATATGTGCCAGGCAATTGTCTTTAAATTCATGTGTATGGAGAAAGTTCTGGTAAATGGTTACTCTGTCAATAATTAGTATGTGCTTACTGGCATTTATTTACATGTTTTCTGATCATAGTTTCTGAACTCAAGCACTCTTCCTCGGATCATTGATTTCTTTGTTACATTCATATATAAAGTATGCTAAACTGATTTAAGGTTGTCTACAGAATTAGACATTAGTCCAGCCCATACATTCAGGTCCTCAGATCCCAACTTAAGCAGAAAAGACATGCATAAGTTGTCAAAAGTCAGAAAAAAGATACAGCTTTCCTCTGTAATAAGATGATGTCATTTTGTTAAGTGTTTGGCTTTCCTTGTGTGCCCAGGTCTCAGGAATAGCTTTGAATGCTCTCATTGTGGGGTTGGGTTCACTCTGTAGAATGCATCTTTCCTTATACATGTTATTATTGAATTGGTGCAGTTACCTTTGGTTAATTAGTTTTTGTTTTTGAGTTACTGAAAAGTCAGGTGATTTTTCTATGTGGCAGGGTCTTGATGTATTTTCTCTATGCTGCTTCTAGTGATTTCCAAATTTTATGTCTACAGTTAAGGCCTTTGATGGATTTTGGGTTAATTCCTTTTTTTTTTTATTTGGCAAGGATTAAAAGGTCAGATAATTAATAAATAGTCTGAAGTCTCTGCTCTCCTTAAAGGCTTCTGGTTATTTTCATGGGAATAGATAAGATATGTTTAGAACAAGTTCCTAATAAATTCACCACCTCTTGTCTGCTTCCTAGTTTGTGTAGGCTTAGTCAACTAAAGCTTCTCTGACAGGTTACCAAGTGATCCTTTGATTCAAACTGACCAGTGTTCAGTACAATAAGACAAAAAATATAATTTATATCTTACCTGGGTTTCTAATTTTTTAATTTTGAGGAGGAAAACATGATAGTTTGTTTATTTTTATTCCTGTTTTGTGTGCCATAGTTAAAAACAGCTAGGTATTAGATTAGTACAAAACAAATTACAGATGAGAAAATGTCAAAACTTGAGAGGCATCTAGAACTACAGTTCTAGTTCAGTAACAACTAACATCCACTTTCCAAGTAAAAGCCACCTACCATTCCTTGTCCTCAATTTTTTGAAGCCTACATAGCCAATGAGAGCTGTGAACATTTACGTCAGTATTTGGAGCATCTCTCACAGTGCCTCTTATTCAGGGACACAACACGAGTGAGAAAGGGATCTGATTCCATTTCCAATTTAGAAACTTATTTTTGTTTCAGTAGCTTGGGAAAAGGAGAGAAAAGGAGAAATATAATGAACCAGACAATGAATCAAAATATGATTATGTGGAGAAAGGCAGAAACCTCTGATGGAGAAAAAGAACCATTCCTGGATATTTAGGTATAAACTGATATTAATTTAGCAGAAGAGAGTTGAATTTAAAATAATCCCTTTCCAGTTGGCAAGGTAAAAATCTAGAGCACAAGAATGCATGAAGTATGTATTTACTGTTGACATGTGTAATGCTGTGTCTGTACTGATAGGATTTAAGATATTTCAAAAGATACTTTGTGTCTCTTCCTTTACCTATATGACTGGTGAAACAATGGATTCCAGGTAATTGGAATTTTCTCAGGAATCTCATACTCAAGAAGAGAAAGATGGTAACTTTCCCCAGACAGAGGGGAACACTGTTTCCTGTCTTCCCAAAAGACATTGTATCTTCTTTGTAGAAGTCACTTGGAAGTGTTGTGGGGATGCTAATTGCTGATAAGTCAGTGAGAGGCAGACTCTTACCTTGACTTGGGAGACAAGCCATGCCACAGAGTCTAGTTTTCCATTTTCCTAATCTTGTTACAGTGAATGAAACTCTTCCTTCTGTCATCCACTAGGAATCTGTCTCTTTAACTGACTTATTGAGGACAGGTGGTAAAGCCTGGCCTTTCAAAGTTTTGAGGACAAGAGTCTCGAATGCTAATCATGCAGCAAAAAATCATTATCTGTTTTGGTCTAAAAATGCCTGGGAAAGGAAAACCATCATCTACCCAATGACATAAATGCACACCTCAAGCTGTGCTCATTTCTATTTTCACATAATTTCTTTTCTATATGACAAGATTAAGAAAGCTTGTTTCTTTCTCCTCCCTTAAAAATGAATCTAAATAAGTCTGCCAATCACCTAGACAGCACAATGGGCCACCATTAGCAATAACTTCAAGAAATACAATTATACAGAAATATGATTGTTAGATCATAGAAAAGATAACTATCCCTTTAATGAACTGTATACTAATATATCTCAGAAATTGTTCGTTGGATGACTTACTTATAGATCCTTAGTGATAACACTATCCATTTTCTAAAACTAGTAAGCTAAATTTGTTTTTTTCCTCTCACTTTTTGATTGTAGCCAATGTCATAAGTTAATCTTAGGTAGATTTATATTAGCAGATTTTGAAATTTGGATCTCACTCCCTAGTTCCCTCACAATACTAGAAAAGAAAGCCTAAGTCTATGATAATTAAAAACTATATATAAAGGTAATATATCTGTGTTATATTAAGACACTTTAAAATAAGGCTACTGGTCAAAGGAGTGGAACCTAAGTTCTACATCTGGATCCAGACATTCCTAGCTACCCAATGCATTACATGTGTATCTCTTGTCTTTAGAGGTGTGAATTCTGGTACATTCTCATAATGCACTGTATGACTTCATACCTGTACATGTAACAGGTAACACTGATAGGATTCAGTGAGTGTAAATGAATGAATATATAAAGAAGAAATGAAGTAGAGAGTGAGATGAGCTGGAGGTCCTGCAGAGAATTAAACAGGGATTGAGGTATGACTGTACAAATATTATTTGTTTTTTACTCAAATTAAATGTATACCTGTGATGTTATATTTCTTTTAATAAAAAAATCAACACATTTGTTGTTATTTCTAAAATTTTGCTGTCTGATTATTTGAATGGTACATGAAGTTATAATGTTAGAGGGTTTAGTTGTATGTTTACATTTATATGAAGTCCATGATCACCTGTGGTTCATTTCCAAAACATTTGTCCCTTCTTTAAGGTTTTTTGATTCAACACTCTATTTGCTTATTTTGTAGCATAAAGATTAATTTATAAAGACTATTTTCCTGAACAATTTCTAAATTCTGCTAACTATAAATGAAGCTTGACTATTGTAGTTACTAATTGAATATTTATTGTGTTCTATTAAATATAGTAAAAATAGGCTAATATCTTAAGCCATGTTGAACATACATAAGCATACATATGAAAATCTTTCACTAAAAATAAAAAAATCAATTTACAAATCACTAATAACATTTATAGCCAATCTCCATGATGTTGAGACATTTGTCATCATATGCAGTAATATAAAATTAGTATTAATAGGCTAGTGTATGTAGATATGCAGGGACTATTTTAAAGATAAATGACTTTAATTAAAATATTTCAACATTTTGGTACAGTATGCTAAAAATTATAATTTCAATATATAATTAGCAATAATTTAATAGTCACTAAAATACAAATGTTGATTTGTAAAATCAAATGTGAACAATTTTTATGCATATAATGCTATGTACAATTTAAAAATATATTCAGTAGTATATTTAAACTTTAATAATACAAAAATGTAAAAATCAGAAAGCTATTATATAAAGGTCCATAAATTTAAAGTATGGCCTTATTTAAATTCCACAATTAATATTTTATGTTCATTTATATTTCAATGAATTTTTTTCAGAACAGAAAGAAGTAAAGGATTTCTCTCTGTAACATCCTAAATCCTAATGTTATGATCCACCTGCCTGGAAACTTCATTAATTCTATTTGACTAAGTAATCACTAACTGCATTTGAAAGTTGTGAGCTGTGCTCAAGATAAAGGTCATCTTCTTAAAGGGATTGTACAAACAGCTCTACAAATTCTAAATCTTACACCATAATTTGAAAAGTCATGTAAAAAGGTTATACTATAAAAAGGTACTTATATATATTATGAAATAAAATAAAACCTGTTCCAGGTAACACACAGTCATATAAAATACATAAAAACATTTTATAGTTTTTAATATCTAATTAAATCTAAAAGTCATAGCATAGGAAGCTCTAATATTGTCAAACTTGATTCAAATGACTAACTTACGTATTGCTTTGTCTCCAACAAGAAAAAAAGTGACACATAATTACATATATAGAAACTAAGACATAATTCCAATAAAGCTGAAATTTAATTATAAAAAACTTTTGATGTATTGAAGCGTCTTACAATAAAGTGAGAGATGCATGTGTGTAATGCAATGGCATCTATTTTAGAATTACTTAAATAAATTAAACAATGTCTACTAAATCCTTTCATATTAAAGTATAAAGCAACAAGTGTACTTGGTTTTCCATGGCATGATAAAGACAAGACAGAAAATTAGTGTAAGCATATGGCCAACAGACAAAATACGTTCCAGTGATCCAAGCTTAATCAAAACATAATAAATATGTGCATGCTCATGTAGTCTATTTTTCTCTTGCTTTTTACTCAGGTTTTCTATCATTATTTGAAGAATATATATTATATATTGAGTAACATAAGTTTGTCAATGTGTTACCTTTCTGGAGTCAAGTCAGGTATGTTGATTTAGACACAAACATGTAGCTTCATAACATATTTGCTTTCATAAACATTTCACATTATGGGAAAAAATTATTCCATGTGTTGTGAAACTCTTTTGTTTTCCAGGTAAAATAGAGCTGTTGTCTTCAAATCGTAACACCTGTCATTATTACTTGACACTCTCAATATTGGGCACATTAACATTCCCTCTAAAAGGACAGGTGTTAGGAGACAAGGCTCAAACAGTTGAGGAACTGATCAAGAGTCCCCGATCTCTCCTTGGTAATACATGAAGTGGTTATTGTTTGCTGGATAAGAAGAGATGACTTCATCCATTATTTAGCTATACATGAATCACCTATACTTTTGTAGATAACTCTAATCCATTTTCCAGTAGGTATCATGAACTAAAGTCAGTGATTCACTCAGTTAGATCCAAGTGATTTCTAATTTTCGGTCTGTCATTTGGTACCTTAACTGTCATGAGTAGACATTTAAATCTCCCACTGAGAAAGGTAGTACCAAATGCTTTCTAAAGCTATTCTAAAGTCTTAAGTGAAAATATAAGTGTTTGGATTTAAGAAAATATTTTAATTGATAAAATGTTTTTCAATTCCCGAATACATCTTAAAAGTTTTATTTCCAGAATGTAGTGATATTCTTTATTGTATGAAATTTGCATTTTTCACTTTAAGTGGTATTCAGTTCACATAAAGAAAAAATATCCATTACTGTTACCAACTTATTTGTCTTAAACTATTCATTACTGATTTTCATTACAAATAATTAATTCAATCTCTCATAACAATTTAATCAATATTAATTTTTTTTGACAGATGCACCTTTTTAAGGATGCTTAGAAATTTATTCTCAATACATTTCTATACAATTTTCAGTTATGTAAAAAATAATTCACTACTGTCAGGCCTTACATAAATTTTGAATCTGTGTCACTATAAATTTTAAGATTTAAATCACTTTTTAAAAAAGATTTATTTATTACTTATATGTAAGTACACTGTAGCTGTCTTCAGACACACTAGAAAAGGGCATCTGATCTCATTATGGATGGTTGTGAGCCACCATGTGGTTGCTGGGATTTGAACTCATGACCTTTGGAAGAGCAGTCAGCACTCTTAACCACTGAGCCATCTCTCCAGTCCCTTAAATCACTTTTTAAGTGTGATCTTATAATGATATATTCCTGCAAGTCTATTCACAAAAAAAATCTGTATATTCATATGAAAGTACACAAAGTAACTGAAATGTCCATAGCCCATGTAGAATGGATGTATTCACTTCAATGTTCTGTAGAAGCCTAACGCTAGCTATTAGAAAGACTTCAAATGGGTTGTCTACTGTGTCTTACCATATAGTACATTACATTCATTCAAGAACAATTTATCCTCTTATGAAATATTTCCTAATATAGATTTTATACTTTCATCTCTTCATATGTATAGTGAGTTTGTGTGTACATGTGTGTTTCAATGAGTATATGTGTGTGTGTGTCAGTGAGTTTGTGTGTGTGTGTCAGTGAGTGTGTGTACATGTTCCAGCCCTCTCCGTTTCCACATAGTTTCAGACAGAGATTCTTGGAAATAGTTCACAACTACTTTGGATGGGAAAAGCAGCTCAGAAGCTTCTGAGAATTCTTCTGCCCTGTCTCATTGCTGTAAGAATGCTGGGAATACAGATACATGCTATCTTGATTAGTCTTTTTATATAAAACAATTCACTTTATTTATTCACTTTATATCCTGATCTGCTAGTCCTACATGCACTTCCTCCACTTCACCCTCCCTTTTTCATCAAAGAAGGGAAAGACCTCATGGGTACCAACATTCTCTGGAAAATCAAGTTACAGCAGGAATAAGCACAAGACAAAACAGTCAAAGTAGGGGAATGGAATCCAAAGGCAGACAACAGAGTCAATGACAGTCAATGCTCCAATTGTTAGGAAACCCTCATGAAGATCAAGTTTCACATCAGCTGCAAATAGATAGGGCTCCTAAGTTCATCTAACACCTGCTCTTTGGTTGGTGCTTGAACTCTGTGAGCCCCTTTGGGCCAGGTTAATTGACTTTGGAGGTCTTCTTGTGGTGTCCTTGACTGTTTCAGCTTTCTCAGTCCTTTACACCTTTCTACATCTCCTGACTTCTAATTTTTGGCTGTGGGTCTCTGAATCTCTTTCTGCTGCTGGATGAAGCCTCTCAAAAGACAGCTATGTAAGACTCCTATCTGTAAGCATAACAGAGTACTACTAATATTGTCATGTGCTGGTTCTCTCCCATGGCGTCAATCTCAACTTGGGCCAGTCATTGGTGGCCCTTTCCTTCAATCTATTCTCCATCTTTATCCCTGCACATCTTGTAGGCAGGACCAGTTTTGGGTTGAAGGTTTTGTAATAGGATTGTTGCCCCCTCCCTCTACCTAAAGACCTGCCTAGCTTTAGGAGGTTGCACTTTAGCCCCTATAATTCCAGATTCTCTGATCTCAGTGAGTTACCCCTATGGATTCCCAGGAATCCATACTCCACTGATAATCCCACATACTCCCCTCCACTGATTTCAGTTCTCTCTTCCAGCTATCTCTTGCCAGGTCATAACCCCAACCCTCTCTCCTCCAACCTGATCACCATCCCTGTTCCTCTCTCCACCCGCTCTCTCACCCAGGTGTTTATTTCATTTCATCTTCTGAATGAGAATCTAGTATCCTCACTTAGGCTTTTCTTGTTCTTAGCTTCATTGGGTCTGTGATATGGTGAAGCATCCTTTGCATATATTCCCAGTATTAATATAGCTGAGTCTTTCAGTAAAACTTCTTCCATTTTTTGAGAAAACACATTAATTTCCAAAGTGGTTGTAAAGCTTGCACTCCAACTAACAATGGAGTATTGTTCCCCTTGTCCACGTTCTCATAATTATGTGCTGTCTGTTGAGTGTTTTATCTTAGTTATTCTGACAGAATGGAATCTCATTTTGATTTTCATTTCCCTGTTGACTAGGAATGCTGAACATTTCTTTAAATGCTTCCTAGCCATTTGAGATTCATCTGTTGAGAATTCTCTGTTTAGATCTGCACCAGATTTTTAATTATATATTTGGTTTGTTGATATTTAATTTCTTGAGCTCTTTATATATTTGATCTGTTACATATAAGGTTGGAAAAGATCTTTTCTCATTCTATAGATTGCTGTTTTGTTTTTTTTTTTAACATTGTCCATTGCCTTACAAAAGCTTTCCAGATTCATGAGGTCCCATTTACTAACTGTTGATTTTAGTGCCTGAGTCATTGGTATTCTGTTCAGGTAGTTGTCTTCTGTACCAGAATTCAAGGTTACTCCCTACTTTCTGCTTTGTTAGATAATGGTGTATCTAGTTTTATGTTGAGGTTTTTGACTTACTTGCATTAGAGTTTTGTGGCTGATAAACCTGAATACAATTGCATTCTTCTACATACAGACATCCAGTTAGACCAGCATCAGTTGAAGACACTTTCTGACACTTCTTTGTCAAAAATCAAGTGTCTGTAGGTATATAGTTTTTTTCTGGGTCTTTGGTTTACTTCCATTGATCAAGTTGTCTGTTTTTATGCAAATACCATGTGGCTTTATTAGTATTTCTCTGTCTTACAGCATGAAATCAGGGATGGTGAGAGCTCCCATAGGGCTTATATTCTACAAGATTGTTTTAGTTGTACTGGATTTTTTGTTTCTGCATATGAAGTTGAGTATTGTTCTATCAAGTCTATAAAATTTTTGTTAGAATTTTAATGGGAATTGCATTAAATCTATAGATTGCTTTTGTTAAGTTAGTCATTTTCACCATGTTACTCCTGCCTATCCATGAGCATGAAAGATCATTTCATCTTCTGATATCTTCTTCATTTTCTTTCCTCAGACTTGAAGTTCTGTCATATAGGTCATTCACTTGCTTGCTTAGTGTAACATCAGGATATTTTATATTATTTGTGGCTTTTTTTATAGGGTGTTGCTTTTCTAATTTACTTCACAGCCCATTTATCATTTGTGTAAAGTTCTCCTGATTTATTTTAGCTAATTTTGTATCAAGACACTTTGCTGAAGGTGTTTATCAGTTGCAAGAGGTCTTGGCACATATTTTGGTATTACTTATGCATTCTATCATATCATCTGCAAATCACAAAACTTTAACTTCTTCCTTTCAAATTTCTATTCCTGTAATCTCCTTTAGTTGTCTTATTGCTCTAGCTAAAATTCCAAGAATATTGAATGGGTATTGAGAGAGTGGACAGCCTTATTTTGCCCCTAATAGTAGTAGAGTTGCTTTAAGTTTCTCCCCATTTAATTTGATGTTGGCTATTAGCTTGTTGTATATTCCTTTTATTGTGTTTATATATGTATAAAAATAACTTATATTTGCCTGGAGTAATTGCTGTTGCAGAGACTGAATAAGCTTATCCTGTCTAATTTTTTCTGAAGTCTGTGGCTCAACTCAGGTCTGGCTAAAATTCCTCTCCAAGTTGACTGATTCAATCTGCCTTCTGTCATTATATCACTAAATTGCTCTCCTTGGTGTCAAACTAACTCTGCCAATTCGTTCTAGTATTCAGCTCCTTCCATTCTCTGGCTTCAGCTGCCTCTGCTGACCTGCACTGAACTGCATGAACCCATGAATGAACTCAGCTCCACTGCAGTAAAATCAACTGACTGACCAGAGCTGACTGAAATCCACTCACTGATCTCCTCTGCACTCAACTGAACTAAATGGAACTCAACTGTACTGTACAAAACTGATGCATTTTATCAAATCTTTCGGTTCATCAGTTTATTGGTCTCTCAATAGACATTTCTTTCAAACATGATATAATCAACCTCCACCATATAAACTGTTTGTTCATATAGCAGAATCCATTGATGAACTTTCATGTGTTGAGCAATCCCTGCATGGGATGAAACCTACATGATTACTGTAGATGTTTTTGATGTGTTCTTGGATCTGGTTTATGAGTATTTTACATCAGTGTTCATAATAGAAATTAGTCTAAAACTTTCCTTCTTAGTTGAGTCTTTATGTGGTTTAGTTATCAAGGTGGCTGTGGCTTCATAGAATGAGTTTGACATTGTTCCCATTGTTTTGATATTATTGAATAGTGTGAGATTGAATAGTTCATCTATCTATATGAACTCTTCTTTGATAATCTGATAGAAAACTGCTAAGACAATCTGGCCCTGGGCAATTTTGTTTGGGAGACTCTTAATGACAGCTTCTATTATTACCTTGGGATCATAGGTCTATTTAAATTGTTTAGTTGCTCTTGATTTAACTTCAGTAAGTGGTATCTATCAAGAAAATAGACTGTATCATTTAGATTTTCCAATTTTATGGAGTACAGGTTTTTGTAGGCCTAATGATTCTTTGGATTTCTTTAGTTTCTTTTGTTGTGTCCCTATTTTCATTTCTGATTTTGTTGATTAGGATAGTCTTTCTCCTACTTTTAGTTTGGTAAAGGGTTGGTTTATCTTTTTTATATTTCTCAAACAACCAACTCTTGTTTTCATTTATTCTTTGTATTGATCTCTTTGTTTTTAATTTATTGATTTCAGTACTGAGTTTGATTATGTCCTGCTGTCTACTCTTTTTGTGTATGCTTGTTTCTTTTTGTTTTAGAGCTTTCAGGTGTGTCATTAAATTGCTAGTATGTCATTTCTCCAAATTTTATGAAGGTACTTATTGCTATGAACCTTATTCTTAGCACGATTTTCATTGTGTCTAATAAGTTTTGATATGTACATTTTCATTTAATTCTAGAAAGTCAATTTTTTTTTATTTCTTATTTGACCCAGTGGTTATTGAGTGGAGAGTTAATCAGTTTCCATGAGATTGTAGGCTTTCTGTTGTTTCCCTTGTTGAATCCAGCTTTAATCCATGGTGGTCTGATAAGATATAGTGATTATGTCAATTTTTTATATCTTATAAGATTTGCTTTGTGACAGAGTATATGGTCAATTTTGAAGATGAGTTTGTGAGGGTTTGCAAAGAAGGTATATTCTTTTGCAATTAAGTGAAATGTTTTATAAATATCTGGTAGATCCATTTAATTCATAAAATCTGATAGTTTCATTATTTCTCTGTTTAGTTTCTGTTAGGATAACCTGTCTATTGGTGAGTATGGGGTGTTGAAGTCTCCCACTATTAATTTGTGGGGATTCATGTGATTTAACTTTTAGTAATGTCTGTTTTATGAATTTGGGTGCTCTTATATTTGGGGCATAGATGTTCAGAAGTAAGATGTTATATTAGTGGATTTTTCCTTTGACAAGTATGAAGTGTTCTTCCCCACCTCTTTAGATTTTTTTTTTATTAGATATTAGGATGGCTACTCCACCCTGCTTCTTACGTTCATTTTCTTGGAAACTCCTTCTGAGCCCTTTAATCTGAGGTAATATCTCTCTTTGTTACTGTGGTATATTTCTTATATGCATCAAAATGATGGACCCTGTTTATGTGTCTATTCTCTTAACCTGTGTCTTTTTATTGGGGAACTGAATCCATTGATATTGAGATATATTAATGATCAAGAATTGTTCATTTCTGTTATTTTGATGTTAGTGGTGCTGGTTGTGTTGTTTGTGATAGTAGTAGTTGTTGTAGTAGTAGTGTGTATTTGTCTTCTTTTGGTTTTCTGGTGTGGAATTATTTATTTGCTGTGTTTTCCTGAATATAGTAAACCTCCATGAGTTAGAGTTTTTCTTCTGATATATCTTCTGTACAACTGGATTGTAGATAGATATTACTTAAATCTCATTTTCTAATGGAATACAAGTTTCTCCATATATGCTTGTTTAGAGTTTTGCCCAGTATAGTAGGCTATGCTTCCATCTATAGTCTCTTAGATTTTGCAAGATATATGCCCAGGCCCTTCTGGCTTTTAGAGTCCCCTTGAAAAGTCAGGTGAGTTTCTGGTATGGCTACCTTTATATGTTTTTTGTCTTTTTTTCCCTAGATGCTTTTATTAATTTTTATTTATTCTTTAAATTTAGTGTTTGGATTAATATGTGGCATGGGGATTTTCTTTTCTGGTCCAATCTATTTGGTGTTCTGTATGCTTCTTTTACATTATTAGGCATTTCTTTTTTTTCAGTTGAGGTCTCCAACATCAGTCCAATGTTTGGCTGTGGATATCTGAATCTGTCTCAGTCAGCTGCTGGCAGAGCTTCTCAGAGGACAGCCATGCTAGCAAACTCATCAGGGTTTGGTGTCTATGAACGGGATGCATCCAAATTTGGGCCAGTCACTGGATGACCCTTCCTTTCAGTCTCTGTTCCATTTTTGTCCCTGCATTTCTTTTAGACAGAAACAATTCCGGGTCATTTTTTTGAAGATCAGTAGGTGGTCCCACCCCTCTACTATGGGCCTGTCTACCTACTGGGGGTCTTTTCAAGTTCCATCTCCCTACTGTTGTGCATTTTAGTTAAGCTCATCCCCACTGAGTCATGAGAGCCTCTCACATTCCAGGCCTCTGAGAATTTCTATAGGTCCCCCCTTGTCCGCCAAGCCTCCACAGCAACATATTTCAATTCTCCTGATCCTCTGTACTTCTGTCCTGTCTCCCTCCATAACAGATCCTACCCACTTTCCCCCTCCTTTCTCCTTCCCAGGTCCCTCCCTCCCCTTCTAAGTGGGATTGAAGCATCCTTCTTCTTAAACTTCACTCCATCTCTGAGTTAGATCATTGGTATTCTGTACATGTTGGCTAATATCCACTTATCAGTGCGTATGTACAATGCATGTCCTTTTGGGTCTGGGATACCTTGCGCAGGATGATATTTTATAGTTCCATTAATTCGCCTG
>JADRCC010513097.1:0-11655 GCA_019843855.1 Hylomyscus alleni
AGGGGAGTCAGAGGCTGATCCTCTCTCTGCCTGTGCTGGCCGGGCAGGGGCAGCAGCAGTGGCCGCAGGAGTAGGGACATGAGGAGGGGGACAGAGATCATCCTCAGGAGCAGAGAAAGGGAGCAAGGCTGAGGCTGACCCTCCTTTAGAGGAAGAAGGGTAGGAAGCAGCAAGGCCCATAGCACTTGGTCTGGGTTCCCCAGGCCTCATAAACTAAACCTTCACCCTGTAAATGATGGGGAGATGAAAAGCCCCCTCCTTAGGTCATCAGTATCAGCCTGAACTTGAGTGGGCAATGCATTTGCTCCCAGAGCCAATTTCTGGGCCATTCGTCCCTGCAAAAGATTGTCCGTTTGTGGGGATGAACAACCAGACCAGAGTCTTCCAACGACTTGGCAAAAGTCCTTAAAATGGTTCAGTACCAAGCCCAGTGGGGTGCTTTGTGCCTGTCCCATCTGAGGAATCAAACAGAATACACAAAGAAAGACACAGAAGGACATTCCCGAGAAAGCAAAAACAAACTGAAAGCCTGTCTAAGACACCTTCCTCCCTGCTCATGGAAGGCCTATAGACTCACAGCCAGTTTAGAACCTAGATGAGAACAAGCAAGTTCTCCAGCTTCTGGCCAGGTGACAAAATATGTCATTTTGTCTTTCTCAGCCTCCAGATTAAACCTGAAACAGAATTAAACCCAAAACAGAAACACAGATATGGACAAGACAAAAGACAACGGCACACCTGGATTTACCAATTGGAAAACACTCTACTATTTGGGTTGATCCCAGACGAGTCCCCAAGTGTAAGGGTCCATGATTTTCCAAAGAATAACACCCTGGTCTCAAATGGTATGTAAACACAAAGAATGTTTTATTTTGTAGAAGTCCAGCATGGTGGGGTCTCCCATTACCAAGATAGAGAGACTTCATTCATATACTGACTGTTGCCCCTTGGTCCAGAAAATTCTTTCTTCCCTTTAAAATGTTGTTTCTTATCAGTATAAATTGAATTCTGCATATTCTCTAGGGGAGCCACTTTGCTTCTTTGCAAATGAGGCAAGGCATCTGAGGAAATTATTTACATTTCTATTTTTCAAAATATCTTCTCACTCTCATGTGGATGTTATTCTCAAATAAACCATATTGCAGTAAATGTAAATAATGTAAATAGTGCTTGCTATCATTTGCCTCAGTTCCTTTAACTTTTAGTTTCTCCAGTACACAAATTTTTTTTTTGGCTGTCTCCTACTATTTGTTCTGTCTTAATCTTACTCTTTAAAATGTTTACTTAAAAATATTTTACAATAGAATGAGATCCTCCATCATGATTAATGTGATACAGTCACACTTGATGTCTTGGCTTGTTTTTTTCAATAGATGTTACAAAGGTTTTCATACATCAAAACTCAGTGTCTTCTATAAAATCATACACATTAACTTACTTCATATATAGTACCTGTTTTTACCTGGCTGGCCTTATACTTGGCTACTGTATGAGAAAAACTCTTAAGTAGCTTTTCAATGCCAGATTTCTGAGGTCACTTAGATACTGGGTGAAGGAACTAGGCAGTGGTTCCCACAAAATTAAACCATGCAACAGGTCTCTTGTGGGAGGTTTATTGAGGGAAAGGTGTACAGAGACTGCCTCTGGGAGAAGAAGGGAAGAAAGGATGGGGGAAGGGAAAAACGTGTCTTTGTATCAGACTGGTGGTGCAGGCAGAAGAGAACATGTGACCGAGGCAACAGTGTATTGCCTCTGGGTAGCTGATGATGACGTATCTTGTTGTCCTGGGTCCCTGGGAGCTGACCGTAAAGATTGTCAGTACTGTTGTGGAGTCCCTTTTGTCTGTTCGTGCATGTGCCTGATTGCTAACACTGTGGTCCCTACAGAGAAGAGTTATCAGAAAGCTTCAGTTGGATATAGACAAAACATTGAGAATCTTGGGAATCTTGTCAAGATTTCTCTTTGACCTTGAGCCAATATCTGAGGTCAGCTGACCCTCCCACTGTCAAGGTGACATCCCAGCACAATAAGAGGAATAAGGATAAAAGGGGGTTTCCAATACTAAAATTTATTCAATTAAAAAAAAAATGATTTGTCTCCTTTACTTTTTAGAGGCTAAATACACTTTATTCTGTAACATGATACGGCCATGCTGCTAAACTTGGTAAAGTAAAAATATGATGATTCCTTTAGTGCCAGTTTTTCTGGACATTTGGGGATTATTGAAGCCTCAAAGTCTAGAAATGAGACAACTTACTTCCTTGTATTCAACTGTTAGTTTACAACACCCTCCCACTTACTTCTGTTCCCCTCCCCAGTATCCGAATGGGATTTACTCTTTTCCAAATAATTTAAAATTCAAGGCCATGCCTGAAGTGGTACCCAGTTAATAATAAATGTTTTCTTGTGATATTTACTCCAAGGATTTGCAGGAAAATAGACCCGCAGATGCATGCGAACATGCACAGATTCATTCAATAAACATTTGTTAAGGGACAGGTGTTGACAGGGAATGATAAACATGGGCTTATGAGACAGTTTCCAGGTTGTCTTCTTAGGGACCAGAATGACTGAGGGGTGGTGCCCAGAAAGGGAGAGGCCATTTCAGTTGGAGGATGGGATAACCTCAGAAAAAAAGTGAGATTTCAACTGAAATCTGAGTGACTATGTGGTATTTTGACTAAGATTGTGAGAAGAGCATTTCAGGCCCAGAGGACAGCGGTGCAAAGGCTGTAATGCAGGCCTTTCAGGGACCGTGGGTATGGAGTAGGGAACAGAATGAAAAAGTTAGTACCTTTAAGGCAAATGCTAACTTGCAATCAGCCAGCTTTACTTTGGGGACATTCAGTGTTCCCACTGAGGCGAGAACAGTAATTAGTTCTATTTCCCCAGGCTTGGAGTTAGGGCCGAGAAACTGAATTATGCAGAGACAGGAAGGAGACCCTGGTTGTCGAAAGGCTGGAAGTAATTGGGAGTGAGTGTTAATATGTTTCTTTCTAATGTGATGAGAACGTTCTGGAAGTAGCACAATTTTGTGACTATACTAAAACCACTGACTTGTACATTTAATGGGGCTAATTTTGTAACATATCAACTGTATTCCAACCAAAGGAGTTTGAAACTTAAGAAGGTTGAATCTTGGAGAGATACTCAGTATGATCAGGAGAAGTCATTTTTCCTCAGGTGTTCTGCCTGAAATTATCAGTATTTCATGTCCTACATGTACCATAGTTTACATTTTATAATGGGATGATGGTTCATTGCACTCCCCAGTTCAAAAGCTCTTGTCTCTAATGTTGACCATAAATGAATGCTTCCATTTTTTATTATTGATGTCACCAGAGACAATAAAGATCTCTTATTTTTTCCAAAACTCCTGGTTTTTCATAAAACCCCCTTCTGGAATCTGTATCCTACAGGGCTAGACTTCTACTCCCCTGCCTGAACTGTGCCTTTAACCTTGTAGTTTACCTTGTAATCTAAGTCTGTTTACCTTTTTTCTTTCTTTCCTTTTTGATAATTTTTTTTTCTTTTGAGTCAGGACAATGTAGACAACACTGGCTTTGAACTCATAGACATCCACCTGCCTCTCCTCCCAAGTGGTGGGATTAGATGCGTGTGCCGGCATACCAACCCCTGAGTGCCCCCTGCTCTCCACTCGCCTATCCCACTCAGTTCCACAAAACAACACAACTCTTCTGACTTCCTGTGTTTTCACTACTAAGACCTTCAGCCTCATTCTGCAATATGTTTATCTACCTGGCTCCTACGCCAGACGTAGAGCCCCCTGAGGTCAGATACAGTGTCTTATTAATTTTCACTTCCCCGTTGCCTCTGGCTGGCAGATGGAAGATAGAAAATGCTTGTTAATTGGACTTAATTGAATTGTAGACACTGTGAAGAACAGCACAATGTCTTTGCTTCTGTGCAGTTACTCCCCTTGGCACTAATTGTAGGAAGTGGAATTGCTGGGCCAGAGGGCACAAATCTTTCTCTGTGCTTGCTGTATTGCTTTCTCAAAGGTCTAACGAATTTGTAGTGCCAGATGAAATGAATGAGTGTTTCATATCCCTGTTGCCTGGCCAGCTCATCATTTAATAACTATTAATTTAGCACATGTCAAATGATATTTCGAGAGTAATTTGATTTGCATTTCTTTGACTAATACTAGGGTATTAACTTTCTATTACTTTCTATTACTTTTCAGATGTTTGTTTCCTATTACTGTTTCTCCTTGAGGTAACTTTATATTCTTTGACTAATTGTCTGTTAAACTGAGGAGATAATGAAGATATAACTAATAAACTTCTTTTAGTTTTAAAATACTTGTTTATTATATATATGTGTGTGTGTGTTGAGTATAATATGCACCACATCATGCAGGCGCCCAAAGAAGTCAGAAGTGGGTGTAGAATCCTCTAGAACAGGAGTTCTAGGCAGTTTTGAACACCATGTAGGTTCTGGGAACTAAACCTCAGCACTCTGCATCAGCAGTAAATGATTTTAACCATTGAGCTATTTTTTTTAACCTGCTCTTATTATATTTCATTTGCTATCTGATAGCCTGTTATTTTGGTAAATATATATATATATATATATATATATATATATATATATATATCCCAAATATATATTTTAAAAATATATTTATTATTTAAAACATCTTTAAAATTTAAATATATTTTGCTCACATTCTTCCTCTCCCCCAAATATATTCAGAATCCTCCTCTCATCAGGTATAAATGATGGTTTTTGTTTTTAACTTTTACCTAAATGGCTAGGTTTACATTCATTCATTTAAAAAAATATAACAAGACAAAATAAAATATAGTAAGATAAAACAAAACCTATCACATCAATGTTGGACAAGACAGAAAGAAAAGAGTCCAAGAGAGGGCGTAAGGGTCGGAGACCCACTTGTTTGCACACTCGGGAATCCCATAAAAACATTAAGCTGGAACTCATGCTGTAAGAGCCGGGGGATGTGGATCCTTGCAGGCCCTATACTTGATGCTCCAGTCTCTGTGAGTTCATATGAGCTTTGCTCATGCTGATTTAGAGGACCTTGTTTTCTTGTTGTCTGCTATCCCCTTTGGCTTTCACATTCTTTCTGCTTCCCCGTTCTTCTTCGGGTTTCTTGAGATCTGAGGGGAGGAATTTGATGGGGACATCCCCCTTAGGGCTGAGTGTTCCAAGGTTTCTCACTCTCTGCATGATATCTGGCTGCGGGTCTCTGTATTTGTTTCCATCTGCTGCAGAAGGAGTAAAAATGAGGACATGACCACTCCTAGGCTGAAGAGAAGGTTTTATGGAGGGAAAGAATACCTAGAGTTATGTGGAAGATATAGACCGAACACGGCTGGTGGAATAGACTAGGCCATGAGAGAAGCAGGGGGGTGGGAGAGGAAGACAGAAGAACCATGAGGCCAAGAGAGCACATGGGCAAAATGGCTGAGCCTTATAGAGGAAGAGAAGCTGAGAGCAGGGAAGGAAAGCTCAGAGGCTAGAGAGGTTTATTAAGGTGATGGGTAGAGATGTGAAGTGCTGAGCAGCCAGGGCTCTGTAAGCATTACTTGGCTAAGATCTGGTGGGCTAGTGTCCTCTTTGATTCATTTCTTGTTGTTTTGTTTTTTGTTTGTTTGTTTGTTTGTTTGTTTGAGACAGGGTTTCACTGTGTAACCTTGGCAGTCCTGGAACCTGCTCTGTAGACCAGGCTGTCCTAGAACTGATATAGCTCCTCCTGCTTCTGCCTCCCACGTGCTAGGATTAAAGGCCTATGCCACCACTGCCTACTTCGATAGGTTTATAGTCATCTCAGTTAGGCAGTTGTCTCAGGTTTCTTTGAGACTTAACACAGGATGAAGTTTCTCTGATGATGGTTGAACAAGGCACTGATCTATGAGTACAATATCACTAGGAGTCATTTTATCATTACATTTCCTTTCCTCCTTCCCTCTTTCCTTCCTTCCCTTTTTTTCATTTTTTTCTATTTTTAGATCAGTATTATTTGATTTTTCCCTAGACCCTGGGCTATCCAGTGTCAGATTCTTGATCACCCAAGCAGTGTTAGGTATGGGTTCCATTTTCTGGAGTGGGCCTTAAGTCAGATCAGTTATTGGCTGCTTATTCCCATAAGGGTTATGCCACCATTGTCCTAACATATCTTGTAGGTAGTACACTATTGTAGATACAGGGTTTGTGGATGGCTTGGTATTTATGTTTCTCTTTTGATAGGGTGCATTGTATCTTCCTATAACAAAGACTATAACAAAGATGGGGAGGAAAAGCTCTTTGTAGGCACCAGTTCAACGTTTCCATATTCAATTAGTTATATAGGTGTTGTTTTCAGCAATGGTGTCTTGATGCCAGTTTATGGAGACCAATCTGTAGTCTTGGTTACAGCCTTGTAGTAGGAACAGGGGTGGAGGGGGCGCCTCTATGTAAACACCAGGGGTTGAACGCAGCCACAAAAGCATCTCCTACAAGAGGATGTAATTGAGGACTGCCTGAGAGACCAAGGATTGCTGATACAAGCAATGACAGCCAATCTGGAACTACTGTTTAGAAGAGGGGCTTTCCCGGGACCAATGGGGCACAGGTGGAGGGTATTAAAGGAGCTGGCAGCAATGTACAGATGAGCTTTGCTGCAGCATTTCTCACCTGCTCCCAGAGTCAGTGTCATTGACTCTGTGCCACCTCACCTCCAACTCCCAAGGGCAGGTAGGGTCAAGCTGTGAGTAGTGCAAGGCACAGACGACATCACCTCTTTGACCACCAACTCATTTAGATACCAGTACTCAAAACCAGTATTGGAAGCTTTGTTTGTTGACAGGAGATGGCCACTTGGGTCTCTGTCTCCCCAGTTATTTGACAATTTCATTTAGATTACCTTCACATATGTATATATTTTAGGCGGTTTCAAATTTATTAGGTTTCCATACTACCTCTCAAATGGCCCTTAATTTTAGATGTCTCTCCCCATATTTCCTTTCACTACCCCCTCTATTCTCCTCCTCCCCTCTTGATCCTCCCATTCCAGATATTCCCCAGGTATCTACAAATATCTACTCTAACTCCCTTTTATAATGAGATATATCTACCCCCTATAATCCCTTATGCTATAATACCTACCCTCTGTAGTTCTATGGAATATAGCTTGGTTATCATTGACTTAAAAGCTAACATCTACATATAAGAAATACATACCATATTTGTATTTCTGGCCTGGGATATCTCACTCAGGATGATTTTATTCCATCTGCCTGTAAATTTCATAATGTCATTTTTGACAGCTGAGTAATGATACGTATAAATATACCACTGTATAAACATACCACATTTTATTTTGCATTCATCTTTGACAGACCTTTAGGTTGTTTCCAATTTCTGGCTATTACGAATATAACAGCAATGAATTTGACTGAGCAAGTGTCTCTGTAGTAGGATAAAGCAACCTTTTAGTATATACCAAGAGTGGTATAGCTGGATCTTAAGGTAGAGCAATTCCCATATATCCGAGGAAACACCACATTGATTTCCACAGTGGCTATACAAGTTTGCACTCCCACCAGCCATGGATGAGTGTTCTTCTTACTCCACAGACTCACCGGCGTGACCTGTCATTTGTTTTGTTGATCTTAGCCATTCTGACAGGTGTGAGATGAAATCTCAGTGGAGTTTTGCTTTGCATTTCCCTGATGGCTAAGGATGTTGAACCATTCCTTAAGCGTTTCTGGGCCGGTTGAGTTTCCTCTATTCATGCTCAAGTGTGGATGTTACAGTACTACTCAGTCGGGGGAAGAGAATAATCTCTGGGAAGTAGAGAGAGAGAGAGGGACCTGGGAGGGAAAAAAGAGGGCCAGTTCAGATATGGGAAGAGATGGGGGAGAAGTACAAAGGGTCAGGAATTTAAAAGTAGGTGTGTAGCAGTGGGGGAGGGGGAACTGGGGACAGCCACTAGAAAGTCTCAGATGCTAGGGACCCAAGAGATTTCCAGAATCCAACAGGGAAGACTTTAGCTGAAATACCTAACAAAGTGGAGCTAGAATCTGTAGAGACCATATCCAGAGGATAGGCATGGTCCCCAGTTGAAGGATGGGGCCACCCACCCAACTCAAAAATATTAATCCAGAATTCCTCCTGTCAAAAGTAAATGCGGGGATAAAAAGTGGAGCAAAGACTGAAGGAAAAGCCATCCAGAGACTGTCCTACCTGCTCATCTGCTGACACCAAACTGAGACATTGCTGATGCCCATAGCTGTCCCCTTGAGAGGCTCTGCCAGAGCTGGACCAATACAGATGCGGATGTACACAGCCAAATATTGGGCTGAGTGTGGGGACCCCAGTGGGGAAGTTAGGGCAAGGACTGTAGGAGCGTAAGGGGTTTGCAACCTCATAGGAAGAACAACAATATCAACCAACCAGATACCCCCAAATCTCCCAGGGACTAAACAACCAACCAAAGAGTACACAGGGGGTAATCATGGCTTCAGCTGGATATATAGCAGCTGGATTGCCTTATCTTGTATCACCTTGGTCCTGTGGAGGCTTGATGACCCAGGATAGGGTAACACTAGGGTGCTGAGGCAGGAGTGGGTGGGCAGGTGGGGGAGCACCCTCATAGAGGCAAGGGAGGGAGGAGGGGATAGGGGGCTTGTGGAAAGGAAATTAGGAATGAAGACATTTGAAATATAAATAAATAAAATAACCAATACAAAAATGAAAAAAAATGTGTTTAGATATGTAGCCCATTTTTAATTGGGATATTGGTTTTCTTGGTCTCTAGTCTCTGACATCTTTTGTATATTAGCCCTCTATTGGATATTTACCTGGTAAAGATGTTTTCCCAGACTGTAGACTGCCAATTAGTCCCAATCATAGAGTCCTTTGTCTTGCAGGTGCTTATCAGTTTCATGAGGTCCCATTTATTAATTGTTGATCTTAGTTCCTGTGTTGCTAATGGTGTCCTGTTTAGAAAGTTTTTTTTTTCCTGTGTTAATTGAGTTCAAGGCTATTCCTACTTTCTCCTCAATCAGTTTTAGTGTATCTGATCTTATGTTGAGGTTCTTAATCCACTTGGAGTTGAGTTTTGTGCAAGGTGATAAGTATGGATCTATTTATATTCTACATGCAGCCATCCAGTTTGACCAATACCATTTGTTGAAGATGCTGTCTTTTTTTTCCAGTGTGTACTTCTGACTTATTTATCAAAAATCAGGTGTGAAAACTTATTTCTGGGTATTCAACTATTCTATTGATCAACATGTCTGTTTTGTGCCAGTACCATGCTGGCTTTATTACTATAGCTTTGTTGAACAACTTGAAATTGGCTGATGATACTTTTAGAAATTCTTTAATTATTCAGGATCGTTTTAGCTACTGAGTTTTGTGAATTAGTTTTGTATTCAGTTACCTTGCTGAATGTCTTTTTCTTTTTTAATCAGCTATAGTGTTAAGTTATGGACTTTTCCGGGTCACTTATATATATTATTATATCATCTACAAATAATGATACTTTGACTTATTGCATTCCAATTTGTATCCACTTGATCTCAAATTGTCTAACTGCTCTAGTTAGGAATTCATATAGTATATCAAATAGGTATGAAGAGAGAGAACAATCTTTTCTTGGTCCTGATTTTAGTGGAATTGCTTTGAGTCTTTTCTCTATTTAAGTTGATATTGGTTATGGGTTTCATGTAAATCGCCCATATGCTACTATGTTGAGGTATGTGCCTTGTACCCCTATATTTCTAGGACTTTTTATCATGAATGGGTTGGATTGTGGTAAAGGCCTCTTCTGCATCTATTGGGGTGATCATGTGGTTTTTGTCTTTCATTTTATTTGTATGGTAGGTTACATTTATCGATTTATGTATGTTGAACCATCCCTGAATCTCTGGGATGAAGCCTATTTTGATCATGGTGGATTATCTTTTTGATGTGTTCTTGGATTTGATTTGCAAGTATTTTATTGATTAATTTTGCATCTCTGTTCCTAAGGGAAATGGGTCTGTAATTCTTTCTTTGTTTAGGTTTTGTTTGTTTGTTTGTTTGGTTTGGTTTGGTATTAGGGTAATTCTGGCCTCATAAAATGAATTTGGCAACATTCTGTTTTTTTTTGTGTGTGTGTGTGTGTGTTTTGTTTTTGGAATAATTTGAGAAATATTAGCATTAATTCTTCTTTGAAAATGTGGTAGAATTCTCAACTAAAGCCATCTGACCCTGGGCTTTTTTTTGGTGGGGAGGGGGATGATGACTGCTTCTATTTCTCTAGGGGTTATAGGTCTGTTTAAATTGCTTATCTGATCTTGATTTAACATTGCTAAGTGGTATGTACTGAGGAAACTATCCATCTATTTCAGATTTTCCAGTTTAGTGAAATTTAGGTTTTTAAAGAATGCTCTTCTGATTCTCTGGATTTCTTCAGTATGTTTGGTTGTGTCCCTCTTTTCACTTCTAATTTTGTTCATTTGAATCTTCTCTCTCTGCCTTTTCATTAATTTGGATAAGGATTTTGTCAATCTTATTTTTTCAAAGAACCAACTCTGAGTTTCATTGTTTCTTTGTATAATTTTTGTTGGTGTTCGTATTTTCTTGATTCCAGCCATGAGTTTGATTATTTCTTGCTGTTTACTCCTGGGTGTGATTACCTCTTTTTGTTCTAGAACTTTCAGGTGTGCCTTTAAGTTACTAGTATGAGATCTCACTAATATTTTGATGTAGACACTTAGTGCTATGAACTTGCCTCCTAGAATTGTTTCTATTGTGTTGCATAAATTTGGGTATGTTGTCTATTCATTTTAATTCAAGTCTAGAAAGTCTTTGATTTGTTTCTTAATTTCTGTCTTAACCCATTTTTTTTTCACTCATGGATACTGAACAACTCTCTACTGAGTGGAAAAAATGTTGTTGTTGATATCCAGTTTTAATCTATGGTGGTCTGATAGGATGTAGGATGTTATTTCATTTTTCTTGTATCTTTTAAGACTTCCTTTGTATCTGAGTATGGAGTCAATTTTGGAGAAAGTTCCATAAGGTGCTAAGAAGAAGGTATATTCTTTTATGTTCAGGTGAAATGTTTTGTAAATATGTAAGTTTCATTTGATTTAAAATGTCAGCTCCAGCATTTCTCTGTCTAGTTTTTGTCTGGATGACCAGTCCATTAGTGAAAGTTGGGTACTAAAGTCTTCCAGTATCAGTGTGTAAGTATCAGTATGCGATTTAAGCTGTAGTAATGTTTCTTTTACAAAGGTGAATGTGCTTGTATTAAGGGCAAAAATGTTAAGAATTAAAATGTCCCCTTGATAAGTTTTTCCTTTGATGAATTTATAGTATTCTTCCCTATTTCTTCTGAATAATTTTGATTTGAAATCTATTTTGTCAGATATTAAAATAGCTACACCAGCTTGTTTCTTAGATTCCTTTGCTTGGAATATCTTTTTTTATCCTCTAACCCAGAGGCTATGTCCATTTTTAATGTTAAGGTATGCTTCGTAGATGCAGCAGAGGATGGATCCTTTTGTTTTGTTTTGTTTTGTTTTGTTTTTCAAGACAGGGTTTCTCTGTGTATCCCTGGCTGTCCTGGAACTCACTTTGTAGACCAGGCTGGCCTCAAACTCAGAAATTCGCCTGCCTCTGCCTCCCAAGTGCTGG
>JADRCC010513131.1:0-10414 GCA_019843855.1 Hylomyscus alleni
AAGCTCCTCCAAGCTCCTCTCACATTGACTAGTCTAGTAACATTTGGTTTTACTGTAATTAAATGTAGTCACTAAAATAAGAATACACAGTTGTAGATAATAGTACATGAGGAGAAAAATATGTCTTAAGATATGTCAGCTATCATGAGAATATTAGGGAAAATGAAGGTAGAGATATGACAATAACATTTAAAAATCAACTAGATAAAACTTACTGTTATAGTGTAAATAACGATGTAAAATATAAGTATCCTTAGGTATGTTGCTGAAATGATAAGGTAGACAAGCACAATAGATTTTCAAAATACAAGCAATAAAAACCTCTTAATCTATTTTACTCATCTTGAGATTTAAGTATAGATTATCAATTATTCTCAACATGTCGAATAGAGGCACGTGTATTTCTCTGAGTAGAGGCCAGCCTGGTCTCTCGAGTGTATCCTAGCTGAGCTAGGATGCAAGAATGACTAGGGCCATATCTAAATCAAAAGAACAAAAAGTAAGAACATGGGAAAGGATAGAGCATGAAGGTAATACACATCTCTGCTTAAAGACTAGAAAAAGGAGGTTTTAGAGAAAATAACCAGGATATATATTTTTCAAAAGAAAATCAGCTAATTAGCCTAGAAGAATAGCATTTCTAATATTTATATCTACAAAAGAGATTCAGTCCAACAAAGAGACAAAAAATAGAGAGATATTTAACAGTGAGAGATTTATTTTTCTGAATTAAAGTTTTTTTTCTTTTTTCTTTTGGATATTTTATTTATTTACATTTCAAATGCTATCCCTTTCCAGTGTCAGATTTTAACAACTTACGTCACTTTCCTTTTATAGAAAGGTAACATCTAATCAGTACTAAAATAGTAGATAAGAAATTGTCATGCAAGACATTCATATATCCATTAGTACCAGAAATCAATATGGAAAGTCATTTAATATTTAAAAAATAATAAATGTCTAAAGTGTGCACAGGTCAAAGAAAAAGTAAAAAAAAAAATAGCACTGAGATGGATCAATGAATAAGGTACTTGTCCAACCTGTGAAGTTCTGAGTGTAAATACATAGAACCCACATATACTCAGATGCTATAAAAGAGTGTCGAAGTTCCTAGTCATTCTTAGTAATTCCGAGATGTGAATCAGTCTCTAACATGGTGGAAATAAGTAGATGATAGATATTTGGAAATATCACTATCCTTTCAAGAGATGAGAAAAACTTAGGGAAAACTGAATTGATTACCAAATCTAACATATAAAACTTTTTAAAATGTTTTTTAATCTTATAGGCAGCTTATAAAATATTAAGCTGAAATTGGCAGAAAACTGTAAATGAATATTAATTATCATGAAATAATTAATAAAACATGACTACATAAACAAATATGTGTGAAAATCTCCAAGTAAAACAAGAGTAAATAAAAATGGAAGTCAATAAATTATGAAAAAGAAAAATTGAGAAATGCTTTGATAGTATTTCTTATCTTTATAGAACATAAATAGAATTGATAAGCATTTGCCATGAATTACTAGTATAGAAAATAATTATATTTTCAATTTCCAATATAAGAAGTGTATGCCTTTAATCCTTTCTGATATATTTTGGCTAATTTAATATTTCATCAAATAATGCCTTTTCTTTTATGCCTTTTCTTTTCTTTGGAAAAATGTATATATGTTTGTTTAAGTATTAAACACAGATAACATATAACATTATATATAAACATATATAAACATTATATATAAACATATATCTATATAAATAATGTTTTTATATTTATCCCAATATATACATATATGTACATCATTCTTAAATCCTGAGATGTTTCATGTCTTCATTTTATTGCAGTCTAATTATTTTACTTTGACTTGCTATATTATATATTTAAAATAGCAAACTATAATTAATATATAATTTTATTAAAGTATAAACAACAGAAATTTAAATGCAAAAAGTAATGCCATTAATATGACACAGAAATTTCACTAATACATTGTTCCCCCTTATCAATCTCTAAGTATAAAATGGAATTTCTTGTACATTATTTTTCTTTTTTTAATTAGATATTTTCTTTATTTACATTTCGAATTTTATTCCCTTTTTTCATTTCCCTCCTATAACCCCCATCCCATTCCCCCTCTCCCTGCTCACTAACCCACCCACTCCTGTTTCCTGGTCCTGGCATTGAGCCTTCACAAGACCAAGGGCCTTTCCTCTCATTGATGTCCTACAAGGCCATCCTCTGCTACATATGCATCTGGAGCCATGTGTGCCTTCATGTGTACTCTTTGGTTGGTGGTTTAGTCCCTGGGAGTTCTGGGGTTACTGGTTGCATCATATTGTTGTTCCTCCTATGTGGCTGCAAATTCCTTCAGCTTCTTGGGTCTTTTCCTTAGCTCCTTCATTGGGGACTCTAACTCAGTCCAATGGATGGCTGTGGGCATCCACTTCTGTATTTGTCAGGAACTGGCAGAGTGTCTCAGGAGACAGATATAGCAGGCTCCTGTCTGCAAGCACTTGTTGGCATCCACAATGGGTTTGGTATCTGTATATGGGATGGATCCTCAGGTGGAACAGTCACTGGATGTTCTTTCCTTCAGTTTCTGCTCCAATTTTTGTCTCTGTATCTCCTCCCATGGGTTTTTCTACATTATTTTTCAAAATACTCCTCATATTATAAAATGCAGTTGTATCAGAATTTCTCCCTCATCTCATTTCTGCCTTCACAGTATTCTATGATTCAGTGGTGCTGTGATTATACTTTGATGTCTTTTAATCAGTTATGTAGTTTCTGCTTGACCAGAAACCTAACATTTTTGCTCTAATATAGACCTTTAAATTATTTAATTAGAACATATTTCTATATAAACTCATGAGATCCATTGTTTCATTTGTGTATGCAGATATAATAATGTACTCAATCTCACTCTCTTTCTCTTCTGTTTCTGTTCGTATGTATACCATATAACATGAAAAATAACATGTAACCCTTGCACATTCTGTCTGATTATAACCTTTAACATAATGATGTCTTCTAACTTTGTGATTTAGAGGGCATTTTTAAACGCAAATTTGAGATCTGAGAGCATTATGATTTAAAGATTTTTAATATATTTTCCAAAACTTTTTGATAAAACAAATTCCAGTAATAACAGAAGGAAAAGCAAGTGTTTGTGCTTTTTTAAATACATAGAATAGCCAGGCGGTGGTGGCACATGCCTTTAATCCCAGCACTTGGGAGGCAGAGGCAGGCGGATTTCTGAATTTGAAGCCAGCCTGGTCTACAGAGTGAGTCCCAGGACAGCCAGGACTACACAGAGAAACCCTGTCTTGAAAAACCAAAAAACAAAACAAAACAAAAAACCCATAGATTAGCTGATGGGGCCGTTTCTTGGATTACTTTTTCAGTTGTGTGTCTTTCTTCAGTCCAGTGTAAAACCAGTAAGATGTCATAAGTGCCCACATGTTGAACTACAAACCAGTTTTCTAAGCCATAATAAAATCTTCATTTGTCTTTTGGTTAGCCCTTTCTTAGGAAACTTGGCAGTTTTCTGTTTACCACACTTTTTACTGATTTCTGTACATCTGGGGTATACCTTCTACCTCATTCCTTAGCTTTTTAAAAGCAATCTCTTACCTTTAGTAACAATTTAGCATACATATTAGTCTATTATTTTAGGTTTACATTCTAGTTTTTTTTTCCAGAAGTGGTAAATTTCGAATGTATGATATGAAGATTTTCTTAGTTCATCTCTCTAAACTAAAAGATATGCAAACACAGACTTTAAGTTAGAAATCAGTTGTCTCTGCTTTGCTTCTGCTCTTTGCTCATTAGGTCCAACAGAGCAGCACTATACATTCAGAAATAGCTGTTGCTTTTAGTTTACTGGTTGTTTATAGTTGGAGTTTTAATCTACCATGTCACCCCTAAAATATGAGTTACATTTTTCTGTGTTTCTTTATCTTACTAATAATAGATACTTTTCTTGCCTTTCTGGTTAGCATGAAGGCAGTCATACTTCTCTTGTCCTTAAGAATATCTCCGTTATTCTCTGAAGACATTATTGTCTATAGCTTTCTTTGTTCTTTGTGTCTTAAAATTCTCCAAGTTTTTATTTATCTCACTCCACTTTTCAAAATGACAGACAGATGTAGTCTGTTGTATTTGAACACATACTTGGAATGGGAAGTTACAGTTTTTGCATGGTTTCTACTTGTTTCTCGGGTTTGCCCCCCATTTTGCTAAAATATCATGACAAGAGTAAATTAGAGGAAAGAAAATTGACTCCTAAATCTTGGTTACAGTCAACTAGTATGGGAAAACCAAGGCAGCAGGAATTTATGGCAACCAGATAAACTACATCCATAGTCAAGAGCACATACCAGTAAATTAGTGAATGCTTGTTAGAGCCCAAGCTTTCTATATACATATTTATGTAGATTAGGAGCCCAACTCTAGGGTATAGTACTGTTCTCAATGATCAGGTCAGCTAACATCAATAAACACTTTAAGGTAATAACCCACAGATATTCTAAGAGGCTTTTCTAGATGATTCTAGATTTTTGACAAGTTGACAAGTGAAACTAATCAACCCTGTACTACAAATTTATCCTTTTCTCCAAAACAAAAAAAAAAACAGATTCATATTGTTTTCCTTTACCATGGGCTTCAATGTTTTTCAGACACAAAGAATTTATTTTAATAGTGTACTATATTTCCAGCATTAATTTGACAGAACTTAAAGAGTGTAGCATAAACCTTCCCATCCTGTTAATACTTTTAGAATCAATTAAAAATACCTGTAAAGATCACAGTGAGTGAACTGAAAGCATAACCACTATTTTCAGGAATCATTTTGTAGTTCGAGGACTCATGGCACCAAGCTGTTTCACCTAAATTAATCTTAAGTATCTAGCTCTCTGCCACAATCACTTCAAAAATAAAGATTACACCTTCTCTGATGGATCCACTCCATTGATATTCTGTGAGGGCCAAGATGAACATTCATTCATAATTCCTTTCTCAAATGACTTTTATCAGAAATGCTTTTTATTTCTGATGAAAGAATTTGGATATTAGAAGAAGTTGAGGAAAATCTTATCAGAATAGTTCACCTAGACACACTAGTCTAAAGAAGCGATCATTTCCTCCATAATAACACTCAGGGTAGCTGAAATACGTTCTTGAGTTCCAAATCTTATGGTGACATTGCTCTTAGTTTCATAGTACTACAGGAACAAGTCTATTAGTATGTTAATAATTACCATTTCATGGAAAGGAATTTAACTTATTTTTGAATGAGATGCATTTCAAAGTCATCTTGTTTTAAAGAAGTCAGGGCTTTAGTTTCAGATTGCTAAAATCTTGATATTTGCTTTAAGTCAGTAAATTCTCACAAATATATTTCATTTAACCTTCATTTTGATATTGAGTATACAGCTTAATAGCATTGTGCTGCATACAGGTTTTATCTTTCTAGTAAAAATCAGTATCATCTTATTATAAACAATGACAATAATAACCTGGAACCAAAGACTCTCGTGGATAGCACTTTCAATCAATAAAAATTGTGAACACCATTTTTCCCACAAATGAGGTAAATTTGCAGTTCCTAATGGAATATCAAAGGATAAAACATAAAGCAATAAAGCTAGCAGTCTATGTTGCTTCATAAGGGATAGACTTTAATAAAGAGCTACGCTAGGCTCATAAGGCTCTTGTTGGTCATCCTTACATTGCTCACCCTGTAAGGCTTGAGTAGAAAAGTTGAATTCAGTGTACTAAATGCCTGATTCTTTGGCCAGTGATCCCTTCATGTCTGAGCTGGCCTTTACGCACTCTGTGTCTCTGTGTGTGTGTGTGTATGTATATGTGTTTACAAACAAGTATATGCTTTCCAAAGTTCTGAAACTCCTAAGGGTAGTTTTGTAACTATTAGAAGAACAATATTCAGCTCTTCAAAAGCACTGAGGTTAAGTTGAATTTTCAAAAAAGAGATAACCCAACAATTAAAACTTAGTTTAACAAATAAGAGAATAATTCAGCCGAGTGGTGGTAGAGCACACCTTTAATCCCAGCGCTTGGGAGGCAGAGGCAGGTGGATTTCTGAGTTCGAGGTCAACCTGGTCTACAGAGTGAAAACCAGGACAGCCAAGGCAACACAGAGAAATTTTGTTTTGAAAAACCAAGAGAGAGAGAGAAAGAGAGAGAGAGAGAGAGAGAGAGAGAGAGAGAGAGAGAGAGAGAGAATTATTCAGAAACAATGCAAAACCTCTGCTGACTGAATAAAAGAAGTTTTACATATTTTAGAAGAGGATGTGAACAACACTATAAATATCATATGCAAGAAATAGAAGCTATAATTTTACATTAAGATTGTTTGCAATTTATTGTACTACAGTGAAGTGACACCATTTACTATGCTTTTATCTATATCATCCATGCTGACTTTGAAAACAGATTTGGGAGGCTATAATTTATATATCTTTTATAATTCATATAAAATATCAATTTTGTTGCATTTTAGTGTAGAAAAACTCTTAGCTCAGTAGATTTTAAAGCATCTTCATCATTTCATGAGAATCACAGGCACTTTATAACTATAATCACACTAAAAAACTGTTACCATAACTGGTCACATATTTTTGTCTCCTTTGATATCCTTGTTCTAAATTTTCCTGTAAGTGGCAACATGGAATATTTATAGAGTTTTAAAATTATCTCTTGCATTTAGAATAGTCTTCTTGACGACTTCCATAGTTGTAGCATGAACTAGTAGGTTTCTGATATTTTAAGACTGAATAATTCTTCATTGTGTACTCCACAACTGAATTAATTCATCAACTGATAAAAATGACTTAGTCTTAAGATTTTATAAATTTTCTACAAACATTTACATAAGATGATATGAGGGTAAATTTTTCCTGTTCTCCTTAATGCATTGTAATGAGTTGAGTTAATTGGTCTTGTTATAGATTTGTATGTTATCTCAAGAACTACTAGATTGTGGCTTTGAATTTTATGTTATTCCATTGTGAATGAAAGTTACAATTTCTCCAGGTTACAATTTCAGGGCAGTATGTCATGTTATATAATGCTTTATTCTAGTTATGTTTTTGTCTACATCATCCCTTTGAATAGCATTCTCTGGGATAAGTCAATGTCAAGCAACTTTTCATGTACTTATTGGTCATTCACATATCTTCCTTGGAAACATGAGTATTTGAGTCACTTGCTAATCCTTAAAACTTAATACCTGCCTTTAATACTGTTTTATTCAAGATTTATATATATTTGAGAAACAATTACATTATCAGATATTTAATGTGTAAATGTTTCCCTTACTCTGGAAGTAATCTTCTCAATTTTTTTTTATTATATTTTAAACCATTTTTTATTTTGAAGAAGTCCAATTTGCTCTTTTCTACTTTTATTACTTTTCATATCTAAAAATTCTGTGCTAAATTAAACATCTAGAGTTTTTGTAACTTCACATTATCTTCTGTGTCATATATAATTTTGGTTCTTATGGTCATTTCTTTGGTTCTTTGCGATTTAATTTATGGATGTTATATGATATTAAGATCTAATTTCAATCTTTCTATCTTTGTATGACTGACAGTTCAGTGAAAAGAGATAGTTTGCTGTTTAACAACGTGACATATGTGTCATAACTTATATGATATTTGATTAATGATATCAATTGTTGACTGTCAATTGGATTCTACTAACCTACCTTTCTTTATATGGACTGTTCTATTACCAGTTCTGTGTTTAGAGTTGAACATGCCCAGGTTTGTTACATCTGGTTCTGGTAATTAAACTTGCAACCCTATACATGTGAGTTGGATGCTTAATCAACTGATACACGACTTTCCATCTGATTTGCTTTTCTATTCACTTTATTTTAGTATATTGCTTTGAGAAATTTCTCTACATACTTAAGCCAGTTGTAAACAACAGTAAACTTGCTACTTCTACAATCTAATTGTTTTTATTTACTCATTTTTCCTAATCTTTCTAATCGAAAGTCCAACACAATAGCTTATAGACAAAGTAAGGGTAAAAATCATTGTTTCATTTTTCATATTACAGATAGAATATGTGTTATTTTGTGATTATAGTGTTATCTGTAGATGTTTATTGGTATTCTTTAACATGTGCATGTCATAGTTTCCATGCACAAATCAATCAACTTTTTCAAATGATTTTTATTAAGATAACTACTGATTCATTAATTTTCCTAGTCAATTTCAGTAATTTGTGATGTTCTAGCAATATTCTCATTTCATAACATTTATAATTTTATGATATACCAGTATTATAGAAATCATTTATATCCCTTGGGTTTCCATAAATTTAGAAATAATATTTATTGTTTATTCTTGAGTTTCAGTTATTTTGAATATTCATTTCTTTAGTATGTAAGCATTTCTTCACAAATTAAGCTAGTGTAGCTTTTTTCTTTTAAACATTTTGACATATGGTTGAATAAATATATTGCATTTTTAGATATTTTCTTTCTTAATTTCTTTATGTTATTAAGTTATACTTCAATCATTACTTTCCTCCATCTCCTTACTTCTTTTTATGTAATATCTCTTTCTGAACAGAGGAATTTTTAACTACTGATTTTGTTGTTATTGTTATTGCACATGTATGTGTGAGTCTGTATTTGTTTTATTATGGTATATATCCTGGTATTTCTTTGTTCATGTTATATATCATTTACTGAGTATTTTGAATGTGTATGCTCTTGTTTGTAGATGAGTTGAGAAGGTATCTGCCTCTGTCATTGTTACCTCTTCACTGACTTTTACAATTTTCAGTACACATTTATATACAGTCGAGAGTATTTTAGAGGTCTCTAGAACTCAGCTATTTCCTCCTATATTTCTTCATGTTCTGTGTATGTACACTATCAACTGACATACATGAGTATTCACTGCTCCTTATCTCTAACACTTTTAATTTATCTGAAACTGTCTAGATATTTTTAAAAACTGCATTCAGAACAGACATTTCACTAAATTTTATCATGACTATTAAATTATTTATACTGCAGATAAAAATCTCTATCATAATCTCCATTATTTCTGTAGTATTGACACTAGTTTTTAAAATTATGATTCTATGTATATGTGTGTTTTGACTGTATGTACCATGTTTCTACCTAGTGGCCAAATAAAAGCCAGAGGAAAGCAATATATTGCCTGGTGCTGGAATTGCATATATTTTTGTGTCATTCCATATATGCTGAGAATTGAACCAAGGACTTCTTGAGGCGCAATCAGCGTTCTTTGTAGCTGAGCCATCTATATAGCTCTTGGCTATTTTCAAATCTTTTCTGTTCAGTTCAGCACCTGGTTCCTTGTTCAAATAATTGACTCTGGTCTTTTTCCAAGATAAAGGTTACTATTTTTCATTCCTTTCCATACTTCAAATGTTTTTTGTTATAAAATGAATGTTTAGGTAATATGTGCTTTAAGTCTAGGCACTGTGAACACTCTCTTCCTACTTCCATTGCTGACTACTGTTATTTTTTAGCCTGTTCTTTACACAACTGGGTAATTTCAGGAACACTTATCCACACTGAAGAGTGGGCAAGTCCAGTATGAAGTCTTTAAGGAGAGGCAGTGTAGTGTTTGCCAATATTACTCCTGCAATGGAGTGGTTTGGAAAGGTTTTCCCTTCTTCTCCTTTTTGGCCATACTCACCTCTTACATCTTCCTTACTCTAAGTGTGTTTTTCTATTGTTTGCAGCTATTTTTTGGACACACGTTACCCATAAGGTACTTCAAATATACATTGGCTCCTTTGAAGTGATGCGTCCTAAAGTTTATATTTTATATTAAATGTCATTGATGATGCCTCAGCCATCTTTCATTCCCTATTCCCTCCTGAACTATTCAGTCTAGGTTACACACTTATAGACTCCAAAAATCTTTCTAATTATGGTACCTATAATATCTAGTAATGTGATACCTTTAAGTATCTTACCATAAAAAAATGCAGTCAATCTCTTTGGAAGATTCTATGTGCTATTTTATTAGATGGAGAGGGTGAAAACTAAACAAACAAACAAACAAAAAACATTGTGATTTTAGGACAAATATACTCTAAGCAGGAAGCAGTCAAATGTTTAAAACAAGACTCAAGTCTAACCATGTATATAGTCATGACCACACCTTAGGTAAACATCCTTCAAACTTCTACTTGTATAAAGTTGCCAGGACTTAAGGCAAAAACAATAGAAAGAAATATTTTTATGGCTTATTACCTTAATTTCATTTATTTGTTTTTGTTACAAGAGTGGTAGAGGCATCTATGCCATGCTGCGTGGGTGGTTATTTGAAGACAACTTTTTGGAGTAAATTTTCTCCCTCCACAATGTGAGTTATGGGGATCAGTCTC
>JADRCC010513141.1:0-11425 GCA_019843855.1 Hylomyscus alleni
GTGCAATAGGCAGATTTCAGCACCATTCATGAGGCACCCTTGAAAATTAAAAGGTGAAAGAAATCTAAACCATCTCAAGTATGTGCACATACATGTGAACTACTTTGCATACCATATGATGAATATAGGAAGATGTCAAATGACACAACCCAAACTCAGAATGTAGAAAAAAATTAAAAGATAAAAGAGTTCAGATTTTTTTCCTCAATGAATACATTTTCTAAAGACAAGAGAAACTTGAGATGTATTGTACCTATTGGTCAAGGAATATGTACAGGAAGAGTACAGTTTTACAGTTATTGTATAGCCCCATGAGTACAATTAACAATAAGTTATTTGTGAACGTTCATATATACATTATATATAACTATACATACTGTTTGTCATCTACAATACACACAATTATTACTTCATCACTTTGCATTCCACAAATATTTGTAATGATTATATTTAAATTTATAATACATGAATAAAAAGAATCAAGAGATGGGGAAAAGAGAGCCATCAAATTCAGTGTCTACATTTGTAATTTTTAATCAAACAAATACACTCTAAAATAGATATTTACACATCACTGAAGAATATCACACATAAACTATATAGTGGATGATAATAAAAACTGTTAATCTTGAGTATAACATACAACATTGTCACTATGAACTTTAACGATCCTCAGACTGGAGGTAAATATTAAAGTATTTTTCAGGCCAAAGTAAATAATATAGAAGCAAATTATATACAGTAGTAAAAGAGAAACAGAAGGGTAATAACTATTAAAGATTGGTGATAGATTTAGAACTCATAGCATTCTTTTTTATGTGAGATTTAAATTTTATACAAGAGGTTTAAAACCAAACTTGATAAGCAGATATTCAGATGAGATGTTTTCTCAACTTCCACTTGAAAACTAGGTCAACACAGACTTCTTTGTAATCCCTGTTGGTCTGTTGATTACTTTTCTATCCCTAATCCACTGTTCAAAAGGAATGTTCCCTTCCCCACTTTGGCTTCACTTAGGAGTCTCAGTATCATGGGTACCCAAGGCTATATCTCTTGTAGATATCAACATTAAAATGCAAGTCCTAAAGACAACTCCACACCCACATCTAGATAGATTTAATGTCATGTGATCTATGTCCTATAAGCCATCTCCCCTATTCCTTGTTTTTAGCTCCCAGGGCTCTCTTTCCTCCTTTATTCTAAATTAATCTATCCATCTTGATGGTATTTAATAAAATTTCTAAAACAGCTTTATTTGTAGTCCACTCATTCATATCATAATATCCAGAAGTTTCTACTTCTGTTAACCACTGTGAGAAAAGCTAATTCCAATGACATATGAAGTCACTAAGAATCATAACCACCATTCTCAGGGTTTGGCTTGAAAACATCAGGAAAAGGATTTGCAGAGTCCTGAAAGGAAAGAGCAGAAAGGAGGAATAGCAATCAAGGTGGATAGAGGGCAGCACTTCCTAGTTAGCACGTTCAGAGAGGTGCAGTGGAGTAGATGTCTCCTTGCCAGATCAAAGAAGATATTTCCCCCCATAAAACGTGCAAGCTCGTAAGTGTTGGCTCAGAAATTACGGCTGTAGCCATCAAAGCTTTGTTGTATGAAATCTGAAGCATTGTAATTCTCCACACTGAACACTGTGTCCTTCTTTAAGATGAAAAATGGACTGTATTCTTTTGCTCTTCCAGAGACTCTCTGCTGACCAGGTAGGAGCTGCCCATACTTAGCAGCCACCTGCTCGGCAGCCCAGCAATTTAGCCTTCTGTCCACCCTTCCATTCCACCTCCTGCTTTCTGCTGCAACCCTTAGGTCCCTGGAAAGCTTATACTCTGGAGTGCTATCACAGCCTTTAAGGACAACCCCAACGTTGTCCTGGCCTTAGTCTGCTCAAATGAAAGGGTTCATGCAGGGAACCGATCTTCTCTAAACCTGCATATGTCTTTCTCTTATTTTCTCTAAATGCCTTTTTTCTGGCTTCTTTTCTAAATACTGAGCACACTTTGCTAACCGCTGCTTCCATGCTTGCCCTTTCTGCTGAGCTGCAAACTTCCCAATGGTTTCATCTTTTTGTATCTGAAGGAAAGTAATTCCAGGTCCCCAGCAGGTACCAAAACACTAAGATGCTCAATTCACTCAGCATGCCATCACATTTACGTATAATCTACACGTATTCTCAAATAACTCACGTATAATATAAATGTTACGTGAACAATTGCTAAACTATATAGCTTTAATAAATAACGACAAGAAAAAGATTGGACCAGTTCAGAACAGACACTGTCCCCCCAAATAATCTAAAGATATGAAACTCACAGAAATAGAGGGCTGACTGTCCTATATGACAGCTGGGAAATACATTTGATGAATGAATCAGCCAAGCAAGCACATGCAGGACAAAACCGAAGTCATCCTGGCCTTAGTCTGCTCAAAAGTACTTCATTGCCATCATTTGTTGGCATCACTAGAATAAAGTTAGCAAATGTCACCAAAGCATGCTCTAGAGACTGACTTCTTCTCGAGACACCACTATAGCACAAAGTCTGGGTTTCATGACATTCTGTTTTGAGGACTATGTGTTACTAAATGTATTAAAATTATTTACAATCCTATTAATCTACCCATCAGAAAATACACTATTTTCCTCTTTTCAATTAGCAACGCCAGAAAGTGGTATGCCTTCTAAATGTTTTAAACTAAAACCTCAAAGGTAAAAACATGAAGAGGTTAGTACTACTTTTAAAAATTACCTATTGCTTTCAGTCTAGTAATCACTAAGGAGCACAATCTTCTTTAGTCGATACATTCTCACAAGGGCTGCAAAGAGGGTTCAATGATTAAGATCATGTAGTGCTCTTGTGAAATCAGATTGATTTATTTGCAAAAAAAATTCTTTTTCAAAGAATTTGTCTCATAATTACATAAAATCTTAAAATAAAACCCAAATGTCTACCTTACAAAAGCAACAAGGAGTTGAAGGTTCTACTTTTTGTGGAAACCTGGGGAGAGTGAGTACTACTGACACAGAGCACACTATTCAAGAAGCCATGACCAATCAAGCTATAAAATCAATGCCATATCCTTTTGAGATAATCTTCCTTTGTCCTGAAGTGTTTCCACGGACATCTCTTCATTTGCTCTCTTTCTTTGACTTTGATACATACTTAAGTTCAATGGGAGGGAGATCTGCCCAGCCTTGATATCAGACAATATGCCTTAAGAAATCAGTCATTTTCCTACTGTCTAGATCTTTGGTCTAGGAAGTGTCTAATACAGAAAGCAGCCAGGCCAGTTTCACTGTATCTAACAGGTCATCTCTACCTGGCTCTCTGCTCTCTGCTCTGTAATTCACAAGAGACATCTTGTACCCTTTTGTTGTCTACCCTTTTCCACTGGAAAAGAACTGATATAATTTAAAACAAAAATAAACAAAAAGACAAATTACAATCACCCATGGATTATCTCCAGGGCTCTGCCTGAGCCTGGTGTCCTAACAGTCTGTATCACCCCCACGAAGCCCACTGCTGCCTGGTTGCTTCCTGGAATTTCCTGGGAGCATAAGAGAGTAATAATAACCAAGAAGTTCCCACACTGCGAAGCAGTAGCTAAGAGGCCGAAGGCTATCGGTCTAGTTTCCGGAGTGGAAGAGGAGTCGTGTAAGGAGAACTTCAGCAGCGGGGTAGGATGGAGCTTTTTGTTCTGTATTTATCAGCACCCATACCATGCAGCAGAAGCTAATATAAGGATATTCCTCCCAACTTAAGAAACGTCTGTTTCAACCATCACTTCCTTCTCACTTTTGTGATTTAGAAGATTTTTAATTCCTCAACTTATGTTTTGTTAAAATTGAAGAGGAGTAGCTCAGGCCCCTTTCTATCCTTCCAGCATATCCAGAAGGATACAGCCTTCCCTTTAGAAGCAGGAACAGGAACTCTCAGCTGCCAGCAAAGCTGCCAGCACCTGCTCTTGGCCTCCCCATTCTCAGAAATGTAGGAAATGAATTCCTGCTCTTTGTAAATTTCCTAATTTCTAGCATTGTCTCACAGCCACACACATGTACAGTATATAAAACATACAACATACTTATAAGTAATTAAAGCCTGAAAAAATTAAGAAAACAAATATCTCTGCTAAGAGGTATTAAATAAAGTGTTCAGGACACCACTCTTAGTACTAAGCTCCTGTGACAAGCCTTAAGATATGAATGATCTTGCTCTTGTCTTAAGACTGAAAATATAATATAGAGCCAAACTCTGGCCCTAAAGTTATTACAAAATAAATTAGAGTTTCATTGATAGAAATTTCAAGCTTCTGTGTGAAATACATTCTCAATCTAACACTATTCTGGTAAAAATATATGATTTATAAACAGATTCTACTTTAACTTAAAAAAAAGTCAGTGTGCTAAATGAGAGGTAAGCAACAGATTACAATGCAAATTAATTCCTTTCAAAATGTTTGACACTGTGTAGTTGTACACACTGGTAGAGATTTTTAACCTACAAGTGAGCACTCTCCTTTAATGCAGTCTTCTAAGAAGAATGTAGGCAACTCCATCCTAAGCGTGTCATTACTGAACATTTTTCCTTTTGGTTGTTCTGGGCATTGAACACGGGAGCTCACATGTGCCACGGGCATGTGCTAAGCTACACACCCCAAGCCTAACTCGTCTTCCAAATCCTTCTTTTAAACCGCCTTCATGATGATCAGAAAATCCTTTAACTATCTTGAATAGGTACAGACGATCCATGGTAGAACTTAGTTTGGCAGCCATGCCGAAGTCATTCTTCAAAACTCAGCAAAGAAAATAGTGCTCAGGCCAAGTTTCTTGATTTAACAAAATACAAAGTCTAATGCTAAAGGTAATGATACCTTTATGTTGCTTGCAAAATGACTCAAAGATTCAAAATAATTTTGAATAGCAGTGACCCCACTCCACTGCTATTAGCCTCCTTGGGTGGTCATCTCCTTGAGGTTTAAAACATATAGCAAGATTAGGGGAGACAAGAATGGAATGACCGTATAGTACCACTATGAAGAGGAAAACCAGCTTTTTCCCACCCAGCTCAAAGGATTTCCTAACTATGACTTCATTCTCTAACTATGCCTTTTTCTCCAGACAGCTTTGTACAGACAGCTGAGCAGAGATGGTCAAAGGAAAGTCTAAGTAAAGTGTCCTGTAAAAATTTTTTGAGGTGTAGTTTTTCAAAATTCAAGTAAAAATGCTTAGCTTTCTGCTTATTGCTGAAAAGGCAGTCTGTGACTACAAAGCATTGTCACACAGGTCTGAGTAGCACGAATGATCACAGAGGCCTATTAAAAATCATTACTAACTCACTGCATTCCTTGCCTAGGAAAAAAAAAAAAAAGCCCTGCCTGGCATATAGATGTACTTATTAAAAAGAGTTTGAGGACTGTCCTTAAATACACTCTTAAATGCTCTATCTGACACTATATAGAAAGTACGTTTCACTTTTAGAAGAAAACCCCTCCTTTTGAAAACCCAAATATAAATGAGAGGAAGATGGAGCAATAAAAGATCTATTGACAAAACAATTTAAAGGCAAACCCTGGGGAAATTGGTTAACTGTTGATAGCTGTGGAGAGATAAGCAAACAATCTAATATGGATGCAATTACTGTATAAGTTGATTTTCACTGAAATGACTATTCTCCTAAATGTTCAATAGTTAAGTTAGCAACCTGGCTCCATGATATTCATTTATTGATGCTGAGGATCTGCGTCGGGTACTACGCTTATACAGGAAAGAAAAGAGAGGCAAGACAAAGGCTTTTTGCACTCTATTAAGACTCACAACAGTTTACAACAATGGCAACCATTCAGACTTTTAATGACTACTTTCAGGGATACAACTGCAGGAGTCTGCAAGAATTCCACTCTGTTTTTAAAGAAAAAAAAAATTTTTTTTTAAGCAAAGAGTAAAATAAAAGAGAAGCTATCTGAGTTAGGGTGTCTACCGCTGCGATGAAACACCATGACCAAAAGCTACTCCGGGACGAAAGAGTTTATTTAATCTTACAACTTGTAGTCCATCATCCACAGAGATCAGGGCAGGAACTCAGGGCTGGAAACTGGAGGCAGGAACTGAAGCAGAGGCCACGGTGGAGAGCTGTTTCTTACTGGCTTTTACCTCTTGGCTAGCTCAGTTTGTTTTCTTAGAGCATCAGGACCACCCTCAATGGGCTGGGCCCTCTGACATCAATCAATCAGCAATCAATCCTCTACAGAGAAAATGCACCACAGGTTTGCCACAGACCAATCCAGGAGTGGCATTTTCTCAACTGAGGTTCCTTCTTTCCAAGGGATTCTAGCTTGTGTCAAGTTGAAATAAAACTAGGCAGCACAAAATCTAAACTGGCACTCTTTCAGCACTAAATTTTGCTTGAGGCTGGGAGAGCAACTGGATCAAGCAAGGCCAAGCTTTGTAAGGCAAGTTCTAATACCAGCTTCCACAAAGCTTGCTTCGTTTTGATAGAATCACTTTTCTTCGTGGGTGCCCCAGCTGTCTGGTCTATAAAATGGGATAATAAGTAACCTGCCCACACCATGCTCCTTTGAAGTTACCTAATAAACGCTCTTACGGGTGCACTTAAAACTATTAGATGCTACAAAAATACTGAGGGTTATCTAGAAAAGCACAAGGTAACTGCCACATGTTACTGCTAATTACCGTGCTCATAATAACTTCCACCCCGGGGACCCTTGGCTCCACCGGGTCCAGATGTACTTCAGAGCTCGCTCATCACCTCAGCCGGGGCAGAAAGTCTGTACGGTCCGACTCCAGGGCTTTCAACAAAAGCAGCTGGCACGCCAGGACTGAAATGCACCAGACAAAAGAAAGTGGGTCGGTGCAGAGCGGGGCGCGGAAGGGGGTGTGCGCCTCCGCCCAGCCGCTGGGAGCCCCGCGGGGGAGCCGCCGAGCTCGGCCCCCTACTCCCACCCCGCGGGCTCCTCGCCACGCCCCCGGCGCCACCGCCCCACCCGGCTCCAGCCCCGGGTCACGCCGGCCGCGCGGCCGCCCAGGGCCCCCCGCATCAGGTGCGAAAGTTGAGCCTCGGAGCGTCACCTGGGGCCGGCGGGAGGCGGCGGTGCGTCCAGCCGGGGCCCCGGGGCCGCGCCAGGCCCAGACCGGCCCTTACCTGCGTCCGCGCCCCGCCCGGCTCCCAGCACTCACGGCGAGGCCGGCTCCGGAGACGGGAAGCGGCAGGAGACAAACCCCGCGGAAAGCGCTGGAGCTGCTCTCGCAGCCCGACTCCGTGGCCTGGGATTCGGCGCCCAGCCTCCGCCTGCGCGCCCGCTCCGCGTCTCCCACGAGCCGCGCGTGGGCGGCGCCGAGCCTGACCCCGCGTAGACCCGCCGGCCGCGCAGGCCCCGCTCGCTCGGCCCTGCGGGGCCGTGGGAAAGTTTCCCCCCAACCCCCTCCGCTCAACCCCTTACCCGAGCCACAAAAGTCAGTGCTTGTCTCCCCAGTCTTCACCTAGGAGCCCCTGGAGTGCAGACTTTAGCTAAGTACTGGGTCTGTTCCCAGCTAGAATCAGCAGGCGTCTGGGCCAGCCATCCTCATCCCTGACTAAAGGTGGAACCACCACTACCTGGGTTCAGTTTTCCCTCCTGATGTGTCTCTGTCGCTTACCTTCTTGTGACTGTTGTTCCACTCATGCGCAACCGAGATTAGCCGCTAAAGATATCTTGACTCTTGGCAAATTACAATTGAGAGGCGAGTTGGTATCCAGGTAAATCGGGAGTGCTGTTCAGGAAGTAAAGGGGCCCTGTGGAGTAAATGTTGACTAGCTAGTCTATAAACTTTAGGTTTGGAGCAATTAAAACAGGTGATCAAAAGATTGCGAATATGGAAAGCCTATTTGAAAAACTGGCCTCAGGAATAGGGAATGGAAGTAGGGGGAAAACCCCAAGTATATCTTGCTTTCACTGTGAACACCTAAGTTTGCATTTGCTTGATGTGCTTTGTCTTGGCTTTTCAATGATTTCTCCTTAGGGAAATGAAACAACTGACCAAAACAATGCTGGGCTTGGTGCTCACACCTGTGAATCTGAAACTGATTAGGAAGGCCAAAAAAGGAGGATGGTCAGGAGTTCCGGAAGCGCCAATGACACAGTTGAAGGGCAGCCTGGGCTTCAACACGAGATCCTGCCTCCAAAGACGAACAACAACAAAAAGTTTAAATGTGAAGGACACAATAAAGTTAATGACGTCACACAGAAAAATTAAAGACCAACATACCCATGTTTCATGGATATTAAACAAAAGTCATCGATGAAATGCTAGCAAAGGAACCTAGCAACTAGGAAGGTATTAATACCGTATGATGAGCTATGGCTTATCTCACAAATCCACGGTTGGTATGACATACAAAAGTAATACAGAGCCCCATTTTAATGAACTAAAGGACAATAACAAAAATGATCCTCAACAAACAAAGGAGAAGTTGTGTCACTAAAGAGTCAAGAGACATCAACACAGCAGAGTGAAGTGTTTATCTACTTGGGTAGAGAAGGGACCCCCAGAGTTGGGGAGACCACTGACTATAAGGGGAACTGGAGTCTTTTTTGGGTTTTGTGTGTCCTTCCCAGGGATTTCCCCTCCCTCCATATTTCTATTTTTCTGGGTACCCTTCTATAGCCAGCAGGGATTGGATCTCTTCTGCAGAATTATCGATTTGGGGTAAGAGTGGGCATCCCAACCTCCCCTGTTTTTCATGACTTAACAAGTAAGCAGAGAGCAGCCACATGTAGGGGAAAGTAGACAACATTTGAGAGAAAAAGAAATGCAATGCTCTTTATAAAAGCTACAAAGAAATGGAGACTTAGTGTTTTTTGCTGGGGGGCAGAAATTCATTAACACACATACCTCAAACTTAGGGTCTTAGTCTCCCCTTTCCCACATCCTGTAGTCCTAATGCCAGTCTCAAAACATTTGACAAAATTTCGTGACCACAGCCAAGAAATTGATAGAAAATTTCTGAGTTTAATGAAGAGTATCTGTAAAACATCCATTGTTAACTCCAAATTTACTTATGAAAGAAGGGTGACTTTGAACTAAAGTCAGAAATAGGACAAGAATATCTATTCTTTGCACTCCTTTTCAGTATTGTGCTGTAGATTTCATCCAGGACAACTAAGCAAGGAATTTTGAAACAGCTAGAGCCAATAAACCAGACAGAGAAAGGTAATTACAAAATAGAAAACCCGGGTGATAGGTCTCAGAACTAGAAGACAACAAGGCACAAGCTCTTGGCTCAGTGGACAGAAGTTATCCGAGCCAAAATGTATTAACTGTGAAACTTTAAATAACAGGAATCGAAGAAACCCAAACAGCTTCCAGGGAGGGAAGAAGGTAGAACATGAATGAGACTCAAAAACCAGAGTGGCACTGGACTTCTAAAAACAAACAATAAAAGGTAAATTCTGTGGGAACTTATTGGAATTGATGACGTGGGGTATAACAAATATGTCAAAATAACAAGGTCTCCAATATTTTTTTCATATTGTCTTCCCCATACTGTGTGTATAGGTGTGCAACAAAAGTGTAAAGGCTGTGGTGAAAGGACCCCGATGGTCACATCCTAAACAAAGCAGACAAAGTACAGACCCGTCACTCAATGTTCACATCATAGTCCCAGGATCTGTAAATGTCTTCTTGCCTTATAAAGCAAAAGGGATTTTACTCATGCAATTAAGGGTAGAGACCTTAATTGTGAACTACCCAGGTAGATTCAATCTGGCTTTAGAAACAAAACCATTCCCCATGTGAAGTCAGAGATGAGACAATCGATGACTTCAAAGTGTTCTGATGCATGGAAGGGACCGACTTTCCCTGGTGGAAGTAGCCATGTTAAAAAAAAAAAAACAAAACAAAACCCAGGAGAGTCAGACACCTTCAGAAAGTAAAGATGAATTATCTAGCAGCCATGACAATCCTTTCTTTTCAAAGAACTCTTAGCAGGCCTTGCATTTCATAAATAGCCCTGAAAGAAGAAGTAACACTAATATCTTGAAGATTACTGGTTAAGGAATGTGTCACCACCATGGTGTCACAGAATAGTCATAAATGATAGACTAACAGTTTCAGATCCATGCACAGGAGGCCCAGTTAGGATTGAATTTTAGAAGAACTGTTTTCCTCTGAATTCCCACCCCCCGCCCCCCGGAAGAAGAGGAAAGTTCAAAAGATCCTGGAGCTAATGTCACTCAGCAGGCTCAGAATGCAAAGAAAGTTGACCAGACCTCTCCCAAGATAGAGAAGCACAAAACAATTGATCAGAGAACAGACCCTTCGGTGGAACTATTTTACAAGCTGGGCAGGGGACTCCAATGATATCCCTATGCTGGGGTGAGATGCTTTTGGTGATGTAGCTACCTTTGGCTAGCTACAAATCCTCATGTTGTTCCTATAAATCTTCAGCCATTGATGGCTAATGATGATTGTCAGCTAGATGGTGTAGAGTCTAGAATCAACGAGCAGACATGCCATCAGGAATAACCTAGATTAGGTTAAGTGAGAGGATGAGACCCTTCTTGAGTGAATTTTCTTTGAGCAGGGGTCTCAGATTCCACAAAAAAAGAAAGTTAGCTGAGCATATCCATTTACCCTGTCTGCTGCCCTACCATGGATGCAATGTGACCAGCTTCCTCCAGGATCTGCTCCCAGGTCCCTGACATGATGGACTAAACACTCCAATTGTCAATCACTCATCCCCTTATAACCCACAATGAAGAAACATTCTTTCAATAAACATCATTACAGATACCTTAACAAATTCACCATAGTCTTATTTTCCAATATTTTAGGGGAAATATCTTTCTCTTTAGCTAAAGGGCAGAAATAACTCAACTTTATGACTACTAAACATAGGATAAGCAAATGTGCTTTAACGATTAGACTATTGAAATCTAAATATTAGACAACTTTACTTCATATCTCATCAAATATAGTGACTGACTACGTAAAGAGCCCAAAGTTTTTATATCCTAATAGTCCTTGGATAGTCATTCATCAAAATCCAGGAGGCAGTGTTCCAGGGCTCCATCAAATATCCAAATCTGGGAAAACTCAAACTTTTGTACACAATCGTACAGTATTTGCATGTACTCCACATATACCCCTCTATATACCATTAATTTTTACAGTTTTAGAGATTGGACCTTACATGCTAGCATTCTACCACCAAGCTACATTTCTAGCTTCCTTCTTCACTTGTGTTATTTTGAGACAGTTTCACTAATTTGCTTAAGCACTAATTTGCCTTTAACATGCAATCCTTCAGTCTCCATCTCCAAAGTAGTAGAGATTACAGGCTTATACCACCAAGCCTGCCACCGTAGACTTCAAAATCTTTATATATATATATATATATATATATATATATATATATATAT
>JADRCC010513475.1:0-13561 GCA_019843855.1 Hylomyscus alleni
ACAAATCCCCATATGATTACATACATACTGGGATACACAAATCCCCATGATCACTCTGAAACTGTGCTGCATAAGAGCTTGCCATCCTCATGTTCATTTTTTGGACTTGAACTTTGACATCTTTGTTGTGCTTTTGACAGTTTAACCCTGAACTCATACATGAAAGAGCATGTCTCCCAGTCTTAAATGGTTTTCTTTCAGAGGTTACAAATCTAACAACTATTTCGGTGTTTCCAGACCAGGACTAGTAAACACAAAGCCGACCTCGTGGAACTGATAAACTATGCTAATTTAAGGAAATGGAGATGAATTGTCCCCCTGGTTTACAAAACAGGAAAGCATAATTGAGCAAGTTAAAAGTAATTTCAAATAACTATTATGATAGGACATCATTTTTTTCAGTGCTTTGTCTGTTGCTTAGGTTTAATGTGATAATTTTCAGTGTAACTAATCCATTAGTTGAAAGAAATCTTTAGCAGTAAAAATCTATTTTACTCTGTATAGTATATATTAGTTGTAAGCACAATGAAGTAAAAGTGAGGCTGCTTTTACTAAAGGAATCACAGTATTGGAGAAAGCTGAGCAGTTTGTAGAGAGGAAATGTCTTAATTGAACAGTGAAAAACCTAGACAAAAATAAATGGAAAGTAAAAGATCATCATTAATATCCTTTCATGAAAAGCCCATAGAACAAGGAGCAGAATGGAAGAAGGAGAGAAAGATCAAGGGTGGGCATCTTTCCATTTAATTAAGGCAGTTGTACTTACCAAAAAAGTCCTTCATAAAGCTAGATCCAGCTTAAAATACTTTTTAATAGAATGCGAGCTTCAATAACCTAGTTTAGGAATGTAATTTATAATCTGGGCAGTGGGGGCGCATGCCTTTAATCTCTGCACGGGAGGCAGAGGTAGGCAGATTTCTGAATTTGAGGCCAGCCTGAGATATACAGAAAAACCCTGTCTCCAAAAAGCAGTATGTGTGTATACATATACATATACATATACATATACATATACATATATACATATATACATATATACATATATACATATACATATAAATATATACATACACGTGCACACTCACATATATACACATATGTGTATAGATGTGTATGTATGTTAGTGTGCGTGTGTATATATATATATGTGTGTATATATGTGAGTGTGCGTGTGTATGTATATATACATATATATGTGTGTGTGTGCATATATATATATATATATATATAATTTACAGACATTTCAACATTCATTCATTCAATCAGATCTTAGCATATTCAGATTTCTAGACTTTTGAGGTTGAACTATCCAAAGAGCAGTCTTTTCTTAGCTAAAATGGGATTTTTGAAATAAAATGCATTTTTCTTATGATACTTCCTTATGTTGATGACTAAGCCATAGCTTTTACCACCTAGGAGTTTTAGCATATTAAATCCTAAAGCAGAAAGACATGGTACAAAGCAAATCATTGCAATGTCCTAGGACATTTCAAATATTATAGAAAAAAATGCAAGGAACCCTGGACATGGATGAATCTCATTCATTTCACATTAAACATAATTAGGAATATGCTTAAAATATCCTTTGAATCCGATTTGAAGTCATCTTTTTATTAGTAATGTTAAGCTAGCATGGAAATCATTCTATGGATATTTTATTCATATATAGCCATCAAAAATTGGAATCAAAGTGATTAACTCAATGGAAGTAGACACAGCATAATTGATAGTTACAAAATACTTAATAGTGAAAGTCAAGTCTGGAGCTTTTATAAGCATAAGTAAGATTGAGTTTATTCCACGCCTCCCACTTGGAAGCACTTATTGTTACGTTGACACCCTTCTGACCTTTATCTTGTTCAGACTTGTATTAAATGTACTGGCAGGACACTAGCTTGTGCCCTCGTAGGCCCATTATTGCCATTAGAGAGCTCAGTTTAAGTACCATCATTGCATCAGATTGCTGTACTTGCTTAATTAGCATACATGAATATGAAGAGAGCCGCTAATACACAGTGCACTGCACACTACGGTTCCCCCCAGTCTGTGTAGGCCACAGATTTGCTGGCAAACTTGCAGTTTAGAGAATTCTTTGCAGACATCAAAGTTAACCCTAGCTTCTGGGTGAAGAGAGCAGAGCCATTAGCAAGAAGAGTTGAGCCATTTTGTACTAATTGCCATTTAGATCTTGTTCTTCCACAGACACAAACTGACCTCCCCAGCATCGAAAGGGCTGTGCCAGAGAACATTTAAGCATGCTTATTCGACATTCATCAAAATGTCATCAAGATAGACTTTCATAGTACTTAACGAAGATGTTATAGTTGGTGCCAGTGAATTTCCAGGCCATGAGGTTGTCTGTACTCTGAATATATATTACTATTTTTTTTTTTTTTTGAATCAGGAACAACTTCAAATCTGACAAACTGTTTTGGTGAATTTTGGTTTTGTTTGTTTGTTACTGTTACTGTTTTTTTTTCTTTCTTTTTGCTACTCAGATAAATAGTAAATTAATTAAAACTTGATATATATGATAGTAGACAAGAATCTTGTCAAAAATATGTCCCCTTTCCCTAACTTTGTCAAAAGTGAGTATGGATTATTCATTATCCAAGGCTTAGGTAAAGAATTGTGTATAAAAACCTAGTTTATGGAATTGATGGTTATTTTGAATCCCTATCTCCCTAGGAAATTTTCCCTTAGAAAGTAATTCTAATTTAATTTTCCCGAGAAGTCCACCATTAACTTTACTTTTTTAGATTTCTAAACAAATATAAATGTTCTGTGGATAAGGAATACATTAAAATATATAGTTATCTACTTTAAAAATTTCATCAAAGGCGCTTCAAGTATGAAAAGTAGCAGGAAGTCAAACATAGGCCCAAGACTCCAGAAAAGTTTTATTTTTCTTCTTTTTTAAAATTAGATATTTTCTTTATGTACATTTCAAATGATCTCTCCTTCCGTGGTTTCCCCTCTGGAAAAAAAAACCCTATTCCCTCCCTCTCCCCACCCCCTCCGCTTACCAACCCACCCTCTCCAGCTTCCTGGCCCTGATATTCCTTTACACTGAGACATAGAGCCTTCAAAAGACCAAGGACCTCTCCTCCCATTGATGACCAGCTAGGCCATCCTCTGCTACATATGCAGCTAGAACCATGAGTCCCACCATGTGTACTCTTTGGTTGGTGGTTTAGTCCCTGGGAACTCTGAGGGTACTAGTTAGTTCATATTGTTGTTCCTCCTATGAGGCTGCAAACCCCTTCAGCTCCTTGGGTCCTTTCTCTAGCTCCTTCATTGGGGACCCTATGCTCAATCCAATGGATGACTGTGAGCCTCTACTTCTGTATTAGTCGGGTACTGTCAGTGCCTCTCAGGAGACATCTTAATCAGGCTCCTGTCAGCCAGCATTTTCTGGCATCCACAATAGTGTCTGGGTTTGGTGATTGTATATGGGAAGAAAGGGTTTTCAATAGAAGAAAGATTACATAATGCACCCAGGAGACAGCAGAACAGGAGGCAACATGAGGCCATAGCAGTCTAAAAGAGAAAGGCATGTTGGCACATTCTAGTTTCCTATAGGAGACTCTACTAGCATCCTAGGCAGGAGAAGGTCTGTTTCAATTCTCGGCCACATACTAGACTCATAAAAACTGAAAAGTACAAGCAAACTTGAATAGGTCTTGTTGATAATCATGTATTTCCAGAGCACTTGTGGATGAGTTTTTGCAAGACACAGACCTTGAGTTGTGTTCAGAGAAATGTATTCAAGGGGCCTGGTATAGAGGTGAACACCTGTTATCCAGCGCAAAGGAAAAATGGGAGGAGGATCAAGAGTTTATAGCCATCCTTGTCTCCATGGAGACTTCTAAGGCATTAGAGACTATATGAGGCCTTGCCTCCAAAGAGCAAAAATATTCTAATTATTCAAAACCGATGATGTAAAATCTATGTATAAGGAACTACAGAAAAAAAACTAAAGAAACTTAGTGTATCAACTGGTATAAAGTTCATACAGAAGAATATGGGACTGTAACATTATATTGCTATCATATACTGTGAAATTGTTATATAACTAAGATGGTTGTTAAGTAGAATTTATTTACCCGTGAAAGCAGAAACAATTGTCATATTCAATTGCAATAGAAATTTCTCAAAGCAATTAATTTTTAGCATATTTCAAATTTTGTCTTAGATTTGTCTTAAGTGCTAAAATATCCAACTCAGATTTTTTTTGGAAGAAATAAAGATGATAAAAAGAAATGTTTTGCTGGAGCTTATTAATGTGAAATGGGTAATCCAATACCAATAATTCAGGATATGGGGACTTCTAGCCTTCCAAATACAGATTTCTATACTCATAAAATTCCATTGCAAATTGAAAAATCATTTTACCAGAAATATTTGCTGATTTCTAAAAAGGGTTATAGATAACTTATCGATTTCTAAAAAGGGTATAAATAACTTCAAAATTCCTACCTTAGAATAAATTAAGTTATATCTTCCCCATATTTTAGTGTCCTAATACAAAGGCAAATCCTCAGGAACAAAAAGAGAAAAAACAAATACTATTACAGTATATGATATTTTTCATATTCATTATATTTCCATAATAGAAGTCGATCTCTGTAGTATTTATACTTCATTTTGACAATCCTCATTCATTTAAGTGACAGAGACTCAAGAAGATATGAACTGTCTACCACTCTTTAGAAGTTGCATGTTCAGGGAAAGGGAAACCAAAAAGTACAAAGGATAATCTTGAATAGTCTACGATGTTAATGAAGGCAATACAGAGTGTTAATGAAAAGATTGTTGGAGGAAAGAATGAGGAAGTATATGTAAATGGGATGTGGAAAGAAGTATGATTAGACAGCATCCTCATTGAGCCATCTAAACAAAGGCTTTGAATAAGAGAAGCTCATGCAGTACAATTAGGAAACATTCTTATGGAAAAGACAATAAGAAAACAAGATGGAAATGAAGAACATTTCAGAAAAGAGACAACATGGCTGAGCCCAGAAAAGGAAAATTACAAGGTTGCAAATGAGAAATTAGTAAGGTGAAGAAAACTTATATGCTTGAGAACTGTAAATATGGTAATTTTTAAAGCGAAGAAAAACTTGTGATTCACCACTTTGTTGGTTTATTTGTTTGTTTTGATTTGTTTCTTAAAATGCTGCCAGTATTAAGAGCCTTTGTAAATGGGGTTTACTTTTTTCTCTTATTGAAAATGTTTTGTTAATACATTATATTCTGATTATGGTTTCCCCTCAACCTACTCCTCTCAGTTCCTCCCTAACTCCCCCCTCCCATGTAGATGCACATCATTTCTGCCTCTCCTTAGAAAATAAATAGACATCTATGGAATACTAATAAAACAAAATGCAATACAGTGAAATATACAAAAAACAAATCAGAATAGGACAAAACAACTCACAGAAGGGGAAAAGCCAAAAGGGAAAAAAAAAAAAAGAAATGCATATAGACTCGGAGGCATACATGTTTCCTCACACAAGGAAGCACATAAACATGTGTTATGTTTATACTATCAAGGCACAACATTATTTATACAATGAACCTATAAGAGGAAAAAAGACCTGCCTTAACATTACAAGAAAAAGAACCTCTAATGAGTTTGTTTTCCATTGACCATCTACTGTAGTGCAGGTGGGAGGTAACTGGGATCTATCCATAATAGTGTTTTGTTCACTGGATAATATTTATTTAAATATTTTTGACCCAATGTTAGTTAATCTACAGTTTGGAAGCCACAGAAGAAAAGGGTTAACTACAAGTACATGTTCATATATAAACATATTAAATTCATACAAACACAATATAGCAAATATACACAGGAAATCAAATAAATGTATAATTAATTTTCCTGGGAGACTTGCATGAAGAAAGCTAATATTTTCATTTGCGAATGACCATCACGTGGTTATTGGTAATTGCTTCTAGGCTAGGAATGGGGGTATATAAATGAGTTTTCATTCTCACTATATTTCAAAATTAATTTTTTGATCTGGAAATGTTAATTATAAATAAGTATTTCAAACTTGAATCACTTATAACTAATTCTCAGGCAGATATTAAATTGTAAATGTTTATTTGATTTGAAATGTATATTTGTTACATATACTTTTGTATGTATTCAGTATGTTTATATATGAATGTGTACTTGTAGTTAACCTTGACCTCTGTGGCGTCTACATCTGTAGATTAACTAGTATTGAATCAAAGACATGAAAATAAAATACTTGCAGCAGATATATAGACTTTTTTCTTCTAATCAATCCTAACATGCTGTAGTACAACAACTACACTCTTTGTATTAAGTGATCTGAGTAATAGAGATAACTTCAATTATATCCATATATTACATTATTTATAAACAGGATGTGAGCAAATGGAATTTTTAATCTAGGGAAGCCATGAAGCTGTTGGGTTCTTCTACAAATACTGAGGTAAATAAACAGAAAAAGGCTTCATTTCCTTTGCTCTTGTGTCTAACCCATATTCTAATTTTTCTTTCCTTTCCTCCTCCAACCTCACTTTTGATATTTTACTAAATTGGATTTCCATCCATCCTTATAGCCCAGATCTTCTTTGAGCAGATCTTTTAATATGATTTTGGTCTTTGTTTGTTCCGTTTATCTGAGGCACTGCAAAGAGACAGATAAAAGAAGTGGAAGAGAGGGAAACCTCTGTTTCTCAGAACATCAGGGTGTTAAAAAAAGTTTACAACCCCAACATCATGTGCAGCAGTGTCTTTTGCTTCTGGAAAGTTCCAATTTAGTGCCACACACATATTGTAAGGTGCTTGTGAATGTTTGACCACTGAACTATACACAAAGCTTTAAATCAATTTTACAGAAAAATAAATACCCAAATTATGTCAAAATTTCCACAGTGTTTCTATATGTTGAATGTTCATTGGTTTTAAGAATATATACAAACCATGGTAAACAGCTAACTTTAAAGATGACTAGATGCTACCTTCTAGTACAGCCATCCATTGAACTGAGTACAGGGTCCCCAAATGAAGGAGCTACAGAAAGGACCGAAGGAGTTGAAGGGTTTGCAGTCCCTTAGGATGAACAACAATATGAACTAACTAGCACTCTCAGAGCTCCCAGAGACTAAACCACCAACCAAAGAATACACATGGTGGGACTGATTGCTCTGGCAGCATGTGTATAGCAGAGGATGGCCAAGTCAGTCATCAATTGGAGGAGAGGCCCTTGGCCCTGTAAAGGTTCTGTGCCCCAGTGTAGGGGAATGCCAGGGCCAGTAAGCGGGAGAGGGTAGGGTGGTGAGCAGGGGGAGAAGGGAGGGAACAGGTGTTTGTTCTTCTTGTTGTTTTTTGTCTTTGGAGGGGAAACTGGGAAATATGATATGTAAATAAAGAAAATATCTAATAAAAAAATTGAAAAAAGTGCTTAAACTAGCACATTAGTGTGTGAAAACATTTAACCAACAGAAACAAAGCATGCATTGTTTTGTGTCAGCACACTACTTGCCAAAATTCATTATTAGCATTCTAGAATTCCATTGCTTATCTTCAAAGGGACATTATGTAATAATGGGAATTTATTTGTTCTCAAGGACATGTCTTGGAACAAAGCAAATATCATATGGAGTTCAGGCATGACAGTGGTTGCTCTTCTGTGATGTCCTTCACATCTCCTGGTGTCCTCATTGACCTTGAACTTGATGGTGGTGGCATCATGCTCTTTCAATGTCCTACGACAACTTTATTCCTTATTTATATCCAGAGAGCAAAGAAAAACACTGAGTGGAAGTTTTGATGAAGTGGACACCGTCACCTGAGGCAATGATGTCAGTAAGATGGTGGAACCCATTCATCCAGCGTTAAGACTACAACACATTAAACAGGATCTTAAAGGGGTTAGGAGAGCAGTGACCATTGATACATAAAGTAAATACTCTCATTTTTCTAATATTCTTCAATTATAAATTCCCACATATTCATGTATAAAATATAGCACATAATAAAACTAGCCTTTATATTTGACAAATAAGAACTTATTAATATGAAATATGGGACTCCTTTAAAAATTAGTTAAAACATCCTGCTGGGTTTTTTTAATGCCTTATGTCATATGAGTGGAATAAATCTTATTAAATTAGAAAAAAATCCCTTTTCAATTCTTGTTCCCTTAAAGCAGTTAAAATTTTAAAGCTTCAAATATAAATTTTCTAAAAATATTTTAAAGCATCTCAAATGGGAAGCAATTTCATGCTTGCTTTTTAAGGAATCTATTCAAAGAACTCATTAAAACCATTCATTTAAATAATCTCGTGTATGCTCATTATACTATGTCCTTTGGGAGGAAAAATAAAATATGAACTGCTGCCAGAAAGCAAATGAAGGGAACAAATGTTAAAAGTAAAAGGTTACTCCTTCGTGAAAGGGGTTTCGAAAAGCATCAGTTTCCACTGTGCCCTGAAAACTTCTTTCTAGATATATTTATACACATTAAGGTCAGCAAGTTAAAAGAGGAAAAATATGAAAAATAAATGTAAAACTATAATAATTAAGTAAAAATAATCTTTAGAGTTTTTCTTCTGGTTCTGAGCAGGCAGAAGGCATTGTGCACACATGCTGTGTGCAGTCTATGCACACATGGACATGACCATCTGCATTTTACCTAAAATGCAAGTTGTACATACTTAATGCTGACTAGTTTTTTCTTACTTTTGAGCACTCTTATTATGATTTGAAAAGTTTCTGGTGAGGAGACATAAATAATTAAGACGATTCGATTTGTGCTTTGGGAATAGGTTTTAAAGTGGTAACAACTTTTCCTTTACATCTGGCCTAAGTATAAAAGTGACCATTTTCTCCTGTCCCTAAATGAGGCTTAGGTGCCCAGGGTTGTGGGCCTGAGTTTTCTTTTCTTAGCTTCTCAAGGGTGATATTGTTTTGTTACTGTAGTTCTCCATTTAAAGTTCTGTGGCATGACAACAATGAACAATAATGGAAAGACAGACTGAGAGTCTTGACTTCAATTTCTTCTTTCTCAAATGCTGTCACGAGCTACTCTCTCTTCTAAACTCTAAGAGCATTGCTTATTCCGAGTGAGAGTATCTCAGAGACTTGCAGAAGGCTGGACGAAATGTGAAGTCACTGGCATCTTGTATATGAGGTAACCTAAAGAAAGTGGCAATTATCTTAAATAAACTCACAGTAACCCTAATGAAATATCAGAAATATGTTCTGTAAGTAGTCTGGAAAACTACTTCAGAAGTTCATAGTTCTAAGTATAATATTGTATAATAATAAAATGTTGTAATACCTTACTAAGTAAAGTGATATACATATGAAGAAGTTAAAGGGAGACAAAGCTTAGAAACAAGTACATTTTAAATATTATACATTAATTACTTTCTGTGTATACAATTATTTAATCATATATTAACTATAGCATGATTAATACATAATTATATATAATAAATTTTGAATATAAAATGTATTATAAATATATGGTAAAAGTCACCCTGAGTCTTAGGACTAAATTACATTTTTGGTCCTGGAGATGCAGCTCAGCCGTAGAGAATTGCACAGTATCCCTGAGACTTTATGTTCAACCCCAAGTTCTGAAAAGTTCAGTTTATAAAATGTGAGATAAATCATGAGGGTGATGTGGAAGTTAAGGAAAAACTCAGTAGCCTTAAAGAACCAGAAACGAATGTGAACGACGAGAAGAGTCTGTTTGGAGCATGTTTTCCATCTCGTTCTTGCTTAACTATAAATTCAATACTGAGTATTTCTTACAATAGTAATTCTACTGTAGTATTTTCCAGCTTAATTGATTTTCTTACTTTCTTGGAATATATGATATGTTGAAAGAAGAACTGAATGGTTTTGCTTGAATTTAAAGCTTAATGATAAACTAATAAACTTATTTGTTGGATAATTCACTAATTTTTTGATGAGTAAATGAAAACTATGTAGAAATTCCAATCGTGGAGGAGAAATTTTAAACAAATAAAACTTGGATGTTTAAGCTAATGGATGGATTCCTCTGAAATTAATAAGGAGAATGAAAAAAATAAAAACCCCGAATACTTTGGTCCATTAGAGCACAACATGGTTTAATTACTTTTGAGATCTCCACTCCCTGCTCACCCACTTTCTTCTACAACCTTGCAATTTATGAGCCTATAAATGAAAGAATGACTTCCTTGGTATAATTAGGTTTTTATTTAAATGTACAATATTATTCTGATATCATGACATTTTTTAAGGTAGACATTTTTCATTGGTTTACTTGAAATCATTCCACAAAAAGTGAAATATTATCCTATAAAATCAAATTCATGATTATGTTATAAAGTCAAACTTTTTTTATTTCTTCAGGAAATTATTTTTAATGGTCAAAATCTTGTAGAAAGGGAGAAGAAAATAGCATCTTCGTCATTGTAGTAAGTTAATGACATGGGTTCAAGTACTAATCGTCAGTAGCTCACTTCCTGAATACCTCTTTTATGTGTGTATATTAGTAAAACAAGAAGGACCCTGGGTGTGAGCTCAAAGACGCATGCTGTAAGATAAAGATTCATGTATGTTTAGGCCAAAAGCATATAACCCAATGGTACAGTTATTCCCTTTGTAAGGTAGAAGCCAGAGCAATAATCTCTCTTTCCCTCTCTCTGTATGTTTCTCTCTCCCTCTCCCTCTCTCCCTGCTTCCCTCCCACCACGCCTCTCTCTGTGTGTTTACACATATGTATGCATTGGAGGCAAGCCAGAAATATGGCTCTAATCAAACACTGAATTTAGCTGCCCTGTGATTTGAACTTCACCATGTGGTATTCCATTGCAACAGCACAGAGTTAGTTCTACAACTCCTCTGCGGTTCCTTTCTCATGTCTCTGAACTTGAGGTAGAAAGATCTTATGCACCTGAATGATCAGCAGCCTAGTGAAGTCAATGGGAAAGTAAGCAAACATTAGCTTAAACCACATCTCTACCTGTTACTTCATCCCATTTCCAGACTAGAAAGAGTTTGGGCAAGAAGGAAGAGGGGAGAATGGACTCTGGGCTAATGCAGTCTAGTGTCCTCTAAAGTGATCATTATTGGTTACACTTGATGTCACAATGAAGGCAGCAGGGAACTTCTCTCAGAACAAACATCCCTCACCAAAACTTAGAGCCCATAGTCAGAAGTTGCTGGTAGTCTCACACTCTTACTGGCAGATTTAGCAACAGTTATCCCCGAGGGAGTGTGTTCACCCTGGTTTCCTTTCTTGCCATTCAGACTCAACATAGAGCAGTTAACTACGGGGAGCTGTAAACCCAGATCAGAATTCATTTTGGCAAAAGTGAATGGCAACTTTCATAACTTAAATATTTTGTATTTCACATATCTTAAAAATTCATCCGTACTTTAATGAAGTAAATTATAGCAGCACAGTTCCTCCTCAAAGTGTTTTATATGACACCTTTGTTTTAGAACACCTTTCTAGAAATGTGACTCAGCTAGCCTACCCTTTTCTCTCCTAATATGAAAAGTCTCCAATGAAAGTTGCCAATGGTGATAAATTCAACAGATAACATAATGTTTTGAGGAAAATATATGAAGTGAGAGTTTATTTATTGTATGAGAATCTGACATTTTAGACATTTTTAAGAAACATGATCCCTCGTTGGCATCATCCTTCTGGAAATGCTGCGATCAATTGGCCAGTGTTGCAGTTTATCCTTGGTCTGAGCTCCCACACTCCACAGGATCTGGAAATGCTGCGATCGATTGGCCAATGTTGCAGTTTATCCTTGGTCTGAGCGCACACACTCCACAGGATCTGGAAATGCTGCGATCAATTGGCCAGTGTTGCAGTTTATCCTTGGTCTGAGCGCCCACACTCCACAGGGTCTGGGGTGTGTCCTGAGTCTTGCTAAGTGGGTAGAGTCATTCTTTGTCAAAACTGAGTGTGCCACAGCTACCCCAGTTAATTCACTGGGCACAGGCCCCAAGCACCACGGTCTCAGAGTAGGCTGTAATGTGTAGGTGAGTTGGCTGCAATTACTGATCCAAAATGTCTTTGTGGGGCTCTTATGGGTGTTTGACAGACCAGAGATAGCAGCATCGTAGAAAGCCTTCGAAGAAGACAGAGTCTGAGTCCCACGGATGTCGGCATTGGAGTCTGCATTACTACATTTAACTTGGGAAGTTCTACTTTAAATAATATAAATCATTAAAGAAAACTCTTGGCCCAACATCGCAGGCATATGTTCACTTGTCAGTAAACACTCATGAAAATACATAATTGCATACAGACATGATTCATTTAATCTATGAAATTGTAGATACACTCATTTTTAATGTTTATTTCTCTTAACAAAACCACATGTTATATCAAGAATTTTAAAATTTAGTAATTGAAGGGATCTAATGTTAATGATGACAGAGGGCCTCTTAGACAAATCTATCAGCAAAGAAGAACATGAGCTTAGAATGAATTATAAAATTATCATGGGTAAGAATCATTTGGGACAGCAAACTATAAAGAGACAAGGACATTGGAAAGAAAGGGATGTGTTGAAAGTAATTTTTTGTTGTTTTTTTTAGTTTTTTTTTTTTTCTGGATATTTTATTTTTTTACATTTCAAATGTTATGGGTTTTTTTTTTCCGGTTTCACCTTCAAGTAACCCCCTATTCCATATCCTGTTGCCCTGCTTCTATGAGGGTGCTCTACCACTGCCCCTCCTACTCCCACCTCCCCACCCTGGCATTCCCCTACACAGGGGCATCGAGCCTTCACAGGACCAAGGACCTCTCTTTCCATTGATGACAAGGCCATCCTTTGCAACATATGCAGCCGGATCCATTGGTTGCTCCATGTGTTGTACTCTTTGGTTGGTAATTTAGTCACTGGGAATTCTGGGAAGTCTGGTTAGTTGATACTGTTGGTCTTCCTATGAGGTTACAAAACCCTTCAGCTCCTTTCAGTCCTTTCCCTAACTCCTCTATTGGGCTCCCCGTGCTCAGTCCAATAGTTGGCTGCTAGCTATCTGTATTTGTCAGACTCTGTCTCTCAGGAGACAGGTATATAAGGCTCCTGTCAGCAAGCACTTCTTAGCATTAGCATTATAGTCTCGGTTTGGTGTCTATATATGGGATTGATACCCAAGTGGGGCATCTAGATGGACCTTTCTTCAGTTTCTGCTCCACACTTTGTCTCTGTATTTCCTCCTGTGAGTAATTTGCTTCCCACCAAAGAAGACTAAAGCATGCACACTTTGGTCTTCCTTCTTCTTGTGCTTCATGTGGTCTATGAATTATATCTTGGGTACTCTGAGCTTTTGGGCTAATATCAACTTATCAGTGCATGCATACCATGTGTGTTTTTTGTTACTTTGTTACCTCACTCAGGATGATATTTTCTAGTTCTACTCATTTGCCTAAGAATTTCATGAAGTCATTGTTTTTAATAGTTGAGTAGTACTCCATTGTGTAAATGTACTACATTTTCTGTATCCATTCTTCTGTTGAAGGATATCTGGGTTCTTTCCAGCTTCTGGCTGTTA
>JADRCC010513485.1:0-12663 GCA_019843855.1 Hylomyscus alleni
GTGTGTGTGTGTGTGTGTGTGTGTGTGTGTGTGTGTTACCCGAGCATGTGTACATGAGACAAGCTCTTCCCATACACTCCAGCCTAGCCTTAAACTCACAGTGTAGCCCAGGCTGTGCTTTCCATATTGGCCTCCTGAGTGCTTAGGGTTATTACGGCTGTGCTACAGCACGCCCAGCTGATAAACATTACAGAGGCCTTCGGGTATAATATTTCATTCTCTGTGTAATATTTTTATAGAATTAGGATCACACTACACATAACTTTGTGGGATTTGGCATTCACCTCTCTCTGAAATTGTTAGAGAAGCTTGCAAGAAAACTAAATGAAGGTAATGGGGCCCAGTGTTCTTACAAATCATTTTCTCCACTCTATAAATCCACACCAAAAATGTCTTGACTGTTGACATTTGTAAAACACACAAATTATTCTCTCAGCAGAGCTTCAGCCTTTTAAAATGTTGTAATCCCGAGGCCCAAATCACTGCCGCACTCCAAACAGCTGTAACTTGCTAAGAATAAATATGCTTTTAAAAACCTTGTTTTTCCCCCACCAGCAACAATTCAGGATTCATGCACAAGGCATGTGCCTTGTGACACACAACTCTTCTGGCTGTGCACAATTAGATTTGGAAGATGTTTACTTTTGGAGTTGCGACTAAGAGGCAAGCCCTACCCCGAAAGCCCAAAGTCATGACCACAGGTCACAGCAAGCTCTAGAAGGATGAAATCTTCACAGAAACCCAGAGGAGGGAGGAGGTCCCTATCCTCACCCCCTGAGCCACAGAGCATGGCACGTGATGCCGCAGCATGCGAGCTGGGGCCAAAACTGAAATGCACAGGGTGTGAGCCACGGGCACTCTTTATTGCTTCCCAACCTTTATTGCCATCCCAACCTAACCTTTCCCAAGGAATGCTGAGTAAGGAGTTAAACAGCACAGAATTACAGCCTGCCCCGGGGGCTTCCAGAGTCTAGCTGTGCTCAGTACCTTCTCTAGGATCAGCCTATGAAAAGCACGAAGAAGCAGGGCTGTACCAAGCTCAATTTCATCACTCTATACAAACAGGTATAGAAGATGAGGATCCAGTCACCTGGTGTAGAGGTGGAGGGCAATGCTGACTTCCCACACAGAACAGAAGGGTAAGGGTGGAGGCAGGCTTCGGGGTGGGGAACTCAAGCAAATTTGCCTCAGTGCTACCTATGAAAAGGACTGTTTTGTGCCTGAGTCCGTACAGGGCTTACCACTTCCTCTCGAGGCCATTGCACACTTGATAGCGCCCAACATCCAGTCTGACTGCACGTGGGCCCTTAGGCACTTGCAGATAACTCTGTCAAGCTGCCTCTGTAAAAGTCTCGGTGGCGGCAAACCTCAAAATCCCCGCTTCCATGGTGGATGACCATGAAACTAGGATCAAACCTGCGCTCCGTCTGAAAGCCGGGACAGTGGAGATGCACACATAGTAAAGGAGAGGTTGCAGGGCTCAAGCGAAAGGAACCACCCAAGAGAGCAGGAAGGAGAGGTGTCGTGGTGTGACCACACGGCTAGCTACCGAAAATGACGCTCTAAACGCTGGGAGCTGCCTTCCTCTCTCCGATGTGCGAGATCAGTTAAGCAATCCAATCCCATGTGCACACCAGTCACCTGAGCACTGGAGCTGGGGCTTAGGGATCCTGAGAGAACTCACACTTTAATGGCTTTGCCATTAAAGGTGGTCCAAAGCCTTGGAATAAGATCACCCAAGCCAAGGTTGTTATCAGGACATCTAGTGGCCTCTGACACTCCATTTCTCTGAGTTGTTTCCTTATCAGCCAAAATGAGGGCATGGATAACTCTTCCCTCCCAGTGTGGCTGTGGTGAAAACAAGGTCAGCTGGGGGTGAGATGTCACAGAGGGCACGCGGGCAGCACAGGGACAAGGGAGGCACTCAGCAATCGAAAGCTTAGATGAAGCTTCCTGGGGAAGAATCGAGACCCCACAGGCTCTTTATGTCTCTTCATTCTGAAGCACACAGTGACATTCTCATGGGAGATCAGCGCCTCGGGAACTCAAGCAAATTCCATGCAGTACCTTTGACCAGCACACTCCATGCTCTAACTCACACCAAAGGTTTATGTTGGGAAGTTTCAGGTTTTCTCTTCCTTTTCCATTCCCCTCTATCTGCTGTCACGGTCACACTGATCATCACCTCTGGGTACCCGCAGCAGCCCCGGCTCCCACGCACTTCCTAAGTTGAAATGTATAGTTTCTGGCTAATAAGACAAACAACCACCCTGGACCATTCACATTCAAACGAGGGTTTGTTTTGTTTTTGTTTTCTTTTCCTTTTGGAAAGCTGAGCCTCTCTGGGGGAACCTCCAAAATTGCCTGTTTGAGAAAGTCTCTTCAAAGGTTACAGAGTCCCATCCTTTGAGACTGTTCAAAAAGTAAGCCACGGCCAGGCCTGTGAGATAAGAAGTCAAATTGGGAAGTAATGGTCACATAAAAAGTAAAGCGTGCCTGTGGAAGTCTAGAGTGAGTATAAAAAGCCAGTGTCTTTGTTTCTACTCCTCGTTACACAGCACAAGAGCAGTCTGGCATGTGTCTTATTATCGCATAGTAAACTGTCTGTTTTTTTATTTACTGTGCATAAAATGGGTCATTTCTCAGCTCATACCCCAGTGTCCGCATTTCAACATTTTAATCTGAAGTGGGTTTCCAGTTGGAAGCAGGCCTTCTCTTGGCACAGAACACTGAATACTGAAGTCAGAGAACGTGCCAGGATAAACTGATAACATTTGTGCTATTTCCAAGGTATGTTCTTGGCCAGAAGGGACTTCAGCCTGGTGATTGGAAAGCCAACCAACTGCTAAGTTTAATATGTTTGCTAGGCCTGAATAATTATAAAAATATTTAAATTAAGCTTAATAACTTGAGTGAGTTCTCTTCTAAGAGCAGGGCAAGTGTGTTTGTAGAAGAAGTCTTAGAAAACAGACAGGAAGAAGAAAATATAAATTTACTGTAGTCTTATGCGGGGGTGGCTGCTGCCAGCATTTCCAGGTGTGTGTTTCAAGTTCGCTCGTGACTGTGTGTGAAGAGAAACAGTACCAAACACAGCTTTTATGTACTGCGCGTCACTTTGTTTTAACACAGGATGTAACACTCCCACAGCAGCCTCCTATAATATTAGAGATCATGACGGGTAGGCTTGTGTTTTGCATGTGGCTCACCCACCAAGAAACATTTATGCTGCTCTTTAAATGCTCCCTGGCCCCTCTTCTTTCTTCCTTGACTGTCATGAGAAGTAGCACAGTCAAGCAGCCATGTTACCATGTGTCTGTTGACCAGTGGCACTCAACCTCCCTAGTGCTGTGACCCTTCCTCATGTGGAGGTGACCCCCAACAGAAAATTATTCTCCTTGCTACCTTGTAATTGTGACGTTGCTGCTGCTGTAAATGGTAACAGTTTTCCAATCTTCATCTCACTCTCTGAGACTCTTCTCTGTGAAGCCCACACCCATACTTCCAATGAGTCTTACTTTCTTCTCTCTCTCTCTCTCTTAAAATTCCTGCTTGTGTCTCTATGAAGAAATCCTTATTAAATCTCAACTCCACTTCATAAATGTGTTCAAGCAGTAGACTCTTTTTTGTTTGTTTGTTTTTTGAGACAGGGTTTCTCTGTGTAGTCTTGGCTGTCCTGGAACTCACTCTGTAGACCAGGCTGGCCTCGAACTCAGAAATCCACCTGTCTCTGCCTCCCAAGTGCTGGGATTAAAGGTGTGCGCCACCACGCCCGGCTGCAGTAGACTCTTTTTAAGAACTGCCTTCTAAGACGTCTGATGGTGTCTTACCGATCATGCATAAAAAAACGTTGTTCATCTCCATCTTTGCCACTTCTGGGCGCTGGATTTTTGTTACATTTCTCAGCTTTGCTATAGCAAAATCAGCGATTGGAGCTGGGTGTGGCGCAGGCCTGTAATCACGGTACTGGAGAAGCTGAGGGTAATCCTCAACGACGGGGCATGTTGGAGGTCAGCGTGAGCTACGTGGGAACTTGTGTCAAGAACAAAACCAAAGGAAAATCCAAGAGGGATGATTGTTTCTGCTTCCACGTCCATAGCCACACTGGGTACTCTGGGATTGGTGAGCACTGGTTTTTACACTGGGCACTCTCTCTGGGATTAGTGAGCACTGATTTTTTTTTTTTTTACACTGGGCACTCTGTCTGGGATTAGTGAGCACTGGTTTTCACGTAAGTTCCCTTTTCATCCATCTCCCCTGTTCTTTTTCCTTTGGGAAACAGTTTATTATTTGTGTGCACATGTGTGGACGGAAACTGAGGAGTCAGTTCTCTCTCCGCTGTGGGATGGATCTAGGGCTTAAACTCTGGTTGTCAACCTTTTGGCCCCGTATTATATATACTATAAATATTTCTCTTTATTTCTTTTTCCTTTTGATTTTTGTTGGGGCTAGTAAGAAGAGAATTTGAAAACATGTGCTTACACCATCAATTTTTTTTCCCTTAGAGCTTAGTCCTTTTTAAGCTCAACGTTTTATCTACTGGATAATTATGCAAACATTTACTTTTCTAGAAATTTTATATTTTCATGTTCGCATTAAAGCTTTCAGCTCATCTGGAATTTGTTTAACTGTAAAGTGCAAGATAAAAATCAGCTATAATCGTTTCTCTAAGCAGTTAGCAAACTGTGCCAGCAGCGCTGATCTAAATGGTCACTTAATTTAACACTAAGTTCACAGTGGAGTTTGACTCAGTTTGGGTCTCTGTGTTATTGTTGTTTGCCCGTTATACCAGTCACACACTGTTTGAATGGTCTTTTTTTTTTCTATGCTAAAGTGAGCTCAGGCATGTTTCTACATTTTACTTGGGTAATCTTACAGCTTTTTCTTCCATATAAAGTTTAAAATTATTTATTGTTCTAACTTAAAAAGCTCCCATGGGAATTTCCACTGGGATTGTACTAAAAGTAAATATTAAAATTAAAGCAAGTCACATCTTTACAACGCTCTGTTACTTCTCTGTTTAGTGACACTGACATGGTCACTGGTAATATTGAAGTAACACCTGTAGCCAGGAGTGGGCAGCTGTTCATGGCCATGCTGTGAGTCCCACCTGCCACACTAAACCTCTTAACAACCTATGACATAGAAGCCACTGTCACAAGCACTTCACGGAGAAAACCCAAGGCACAGAACGATGTGTAATATGTTACAGTAACAGCTGGAGGCGATGGAGCCAGTACTCTTCCCCAGATACCGAGCTATGCCTGGGGCTAAACCATGTATCAATTCTCAGTTTCTTTATATTCCCATAAGGTTTTTTCTTATGCCACTAATATGTCTTCGCAAATTGTTCTCAAAAGATTTTGTTTGTCCTTATATTTTTCCCAGGATATTTTTATTTAAAAAAATTTATTTATTTATTTGGTGTGTGTGTGTGTGTATGTGTGTGTGTGTATGTGTGTGTATATGTTTGTATGTGTGTTTGTATGTGTGTGTTTGTGTTTTTGTGTGTGTGTTTGTGTGTATGTTTGTGTGTGTGTGTGTGTGTGTGTGTTTGATTCCCTGGAGATGGAGTTACAGGTGGTTTTAAGCTGCTGATGTGGGTGTTGGGAACTGAACTCATGCACTCTGGAAGAACAGATGGTATTTTTAACTTCTGAGCCATCCCTCCACCTCTCTGGACTATTTTCTAATGGTTGTCGTTGAGTTCTGGGCAAAGGTATTAGTAAAAATTGAGGTTTTATAGTTGGGGGTAGTGGTAGGGGTGAACACAGAAGAGAACAATGACAAATAAATTTCCACAATAAAACCCATTAATCGTATGTTAACTTAAAAAACTTACTGAGAATTAGAAAAAATAGAGGAGGGGCTCATTGCGAAACATTCAGTTTAACAGCCCCATTATTGCCTAGCAACATAGACTAGCAGAACTCTAGTTCCTAGGAATGAACGATCGTCCCAAAGTATTTGAAGGTGCTGGTGCTGTCTTCAGTTCTCTTGTGCCTTTAATGATGTCATGGCACTGGCTAATGGGGTAGAGATGGCCATGTGCAGCTATGAACACTTAAATAAAACCAAGTGAAATTAAAATTGAATTTCTTAATCCCACAGTCAGGTTTCTCGTACCAGCAGCCACCTGTGGCATGCAGGGACCACACTGGCTGGCTTTCTTGTACACTCCTACCATTTGCAAGATGGTGATGCTAGAACCATGAGCTGGCCATTACAGAGGCGCGAGACGGAAGGCCTCTTTACTTTCTTTCCAACTTTAAAGTAAATGCCTTTCATGGTGATCTGGTATTAGAATGGCACTGAATTTAAATCTGTACTTGGAGATGCGTGTCACTGTGTTAAGGTGACAGGCTCTTGCTTTCACCTTTGGCATCACTGGTTTTGCTGTGTGACAAGCAAATTCCCTCTAAGATGGCGTCCCTCTCTCTGTCTTGTGCAGCTCTCAAGATTGTGCTGAAAGTGGGGTGAGTTTGCTGTTCAAATGGCCCTACTCCACTGGCCTGTACTTCTCTGAATGAATGAGGGGAGGGCTGGCCACAGGTGCGCACCAGAAAAGGAAGAACAAAGGGATGAGAGATCAGCGTTCACAGATCAACTGGCAAATGCAGGGCTGTCCTGTCCCCTCCTAACATGGCCCCCCACCCCCTATAGGTTGACCTCACAGAAGGCCAGTTCAAAGCTCACTGTTCTGGGATGAACATCAAATCCTCCGAGTCTCTGCCTTTCCTTGGGACTGGGCTTGGAGGGAAGATGGGGATCTACAGTAATGTTAGAAGCAGCTTCCACATTGTGGACCATGAAAAATGGTTTCAAACAGCACACACATTTTGGACACACAAGAGCAGTCCCGGTTTTAAATAAAACTAACGGAATGCTTTCAATGTTTGATATTATCCCAAGCCAGCAATTCCAGATGTCTACGAGGAAGCTGCTGCTTGTGTCTAAACGATCAAGAGGGTTTCAAGGTGTCAAGGAGAGAAAAAAAGGTGTGTCCTTCAATTTTCCTAACTCGAAAACAGCTTTAGACCTCCTGTCTCCTGGGGCCACAAGGAGAAGACCCAGAGTGGGTGGTGAGTGGCGTGGGGGTGGGGTCTGCCTTCTTCCCTTCCTTCTAAAACCTCTGGGCTGCCAAGCACGAAGGATAAAGCACAGGAGCACCCAGTGTGATGGAAAATACAGCCCTGGGTAGCTGTTGTTTATCACTGAAGATAGAAGCCAGGAATTGTCCCTGTGATGGACGCCAGATGCAAACAATAACCAGGCTCCCAGCATCTGTCCTTCTGGAACCAGACCTCCAGTCTCTCCTGGACAGCCACTGAGTCACACGTCTTTAAATTCAGATCTTGCCTGCTGCAAACATCTCCCCGAGGTTCCATTGTTGTGACAGTCCTTTTTCCCTCATGGGATGCACTTAGTTTTACTTCCCTATTCCTTGACTTTATGGGAGGAATTCACCACAATGAGAGTTTCTTGGCTACTCCCAGCAAGAATCTTCCAGATTGAAAATGTCCCAGAGTCTACACATGCGAGTCCAGCATTCTGGTTTTTGCTTTATTCAGGATTAATCTGTTTAGACCATCTTGTTTTCATTCTTCCTCTAGAGTCTCCAGTGGCGTGTTGAGAAGCCTCGAGCTCCACAGACCCTAACTAAGTAGGTGGTGAAGGACTTAGGTGTAGGAAGGAAGCAGGCACACTGTGCCAAGCCTCATCCTTATCCCCTAGCTGGGAAATCTTGGGTTGTACCTACCCAGGAGGGGTCCAGACTCAGGTCAGAATGAAGAACATCTATAGACCAGCTATTCCCCCTGGAGGCCTCATTAGTACTGAACAGTTCTCTGAAGGCCTGTAAGAGGCTGTGCTGGCAAACCTTCCTATCCCCCTACCCCCACCCCAGTGTCCTATAGAAAGGCTTTGCTGGCAAGCCCCTCCCCCCACCACCAGTGACACCAGGACTTACTGAGTGTGACCGAATCATTGATTTTGAAGCTGCAGAGGACCCTGTCCACATTGCGGGCGTGTCGGAAGCCATTTCCTCTTACGACCACTTGGAAGGATTCTGAAAAGAGGAACAACAGCCCACATTACACGACCATCACCTTGGAAACTTGCTTTCTGTCCACCACAGAGCCCCTGGCTTCGATTTCAAGGAGCTTCAGAATTCCAGGGATCAGGTCACCTGGGAGAACAGGAGCCACAGGAACCACCCACTGACCCCTTCTTCCCAATGTTCTCAAGGAAGATATAGAGCTTCTTGCTTGGAAACTCCATCCCTACTTTAGCTCCTGCCTGCAATGTCCCCTCCCTCCTGGCACCTCCTCTCTATTAGAAGCTTACCCACTTTTCAAGTCTAGACCATTTAAAAACAACCAGAGGGGATGGAGGGTCCTTCACTTCCTCCCCAGTATCCCTCCTTAAGTCCAATTTACATTTTGGAAGTCTCTTGAGAGACTTTCTTTAGACCCCAGGTACCTCACTAACTTTAGAAACTAAGGTCCCTGGCACATTAGAGCTTGCGCTTAAATCTTTGCTGGGCACGCGGTTATGTCATGTCTACTCATCCTTTAGTCTCTTTCTCCCCCAACCAGAACAGCGTTCCTTGAGGTCTGCAGTTTTATGATACCTCTGCAGCTCTCCTCTCTCCTGGGGACACAGCTTTGTGTAGGAGTCACTGCATACAGCTACAGAACTCTATGGAGGTCAGCTGTCAAACATGACCTGCTTGAAGGGACATTGGGTCTTCAGTGCAGGACCATTTCTCTATGACTAGAGGAGACCTCATGGGCTCCCGTATCAATTTCACTCTGGTAGAGTGTGTGTCCAGTTATCAACATGTATGATTGACTTTGTTACAGGTTAAAAATCTCCTTATAATATTTTTCTACCAAGGAAAACAGCCAATTAATGACTTAAGAATACCTGTTTATACTAGATATCAGGCAATTGATTTTATTTATTCATTCATTCATTCATTCATTCATTCATTCATTCATTCATTCATTATGTGTGTCTGTGTACCTGTACCTAGAGGCCAGAGGCCAACCTTAGCCGTCGCTCTTCAGGAATTGTTTATCTTGGCTTTTGAAGCAGGATCTCTCCCTGACTTTCCGCTTGCCAAGTAGACTGGGCTGGAGGGCCAGTGAGCCCCAGCTGCCTTTGTCTTTCCAATGCTAAAGTCACACGTATGTACCACCAGGATGGCTTTGAGAGTTCTCTTTTCTTTTTTTTTTTTTTTAGATTTATTTTTTATTATTATATATAAGTACACTGTAGCTGTCTTCAGACACACCAGAAGAGGGCATCAGATCTCATGATCCCATGTGGTTGCTGGGATTTGAACTCATGACCTTTGGAAGAGCAGTCGGTGCTCTTACCCTCTGAGCCATCTCACCAGCCCGAGTTCTCTTTTCTTGAACCTGTGTTCTGTGCACTGAACTCAGATCCAGGTGCCAAGCACATTACCAACTTGAGCCATCTGCCCAGATCTCGCTCGCCTTTCTCTTGATTACTTGTGTATAGCTGAAAAATTGGGGTTTGGAATAATGCTCTGGCAATATACAGAGATAGCACAGAGTCAGAAGAAAATTGCAGCAATTGTAGAAGTGTTTCTGAAGTAAGCTGCTACCCATGCAGAGACTGTTGGAGCGAGAATGGGCTAGGGAGCTAGCATGTGTGATCCTTTCAAAGTTAAATAAATGTCATGAGCGTATGTCACATTCAGCCCCATGGAATTCAGAGATCTCCTTTGCCAGAGCAATAACTGATAGCTAATGGCCCCTCACTGTGCCAGCCAGTGATGCGCATTGTGTAGATCTGATGTCATTTCCATCTCCCTGCAGGCCAGGCGGTGCAGCTGAGAAAGTGGTTTCATAGATGTTATGAGATCAAGAGCATACAGATTAAAAACCCCTCAGACATGATCTGGAATCCAGGGCAACCAGGCACCAGGGGCCACTTGCTTAGTCCTCATCTGCTATCCTCTTAAGACCATCTGGTAATCCTAATTTTGGACCAGTGCCTCAAATGTTATGACCTACACACGAGCCAGGGACTAATTGTGAGGAGGCCAGAGACACAGAGGGTTGATATTGCAAATAAGAGGAGAAGAGAGGAATCAGAGGGATGAAGATCAGGAGGGCAAATGAATTAAAGTTCTGACCGTTTGCTGATTTACCCAGAACTAGCAAAGCTGGACTCATATCCTCAGGTCAGAGCCTTGGTTGGGAACTTTATTAATCGATATGGTTTTTCGGGACTGCAGTCATGAGCAGTAAGGATTTATATGTGCATGTTACTTGCACACAATTGCTACGTTTAGAAAAGTGGATTTAAAACTAGATACTCCGTACCCTGGGGCATTGCTGAACATCATCTGGTTCAGTGGGTGGTAGACTCTCTTACTGCATCTTATTTCCTCGGGGCAGCTAGGAGGAAACTATCTTGTGTTTCTAGTTTGAATACCAGACATATAGACATCTGGTTGATGGCTTCTGCTGATTCTGCATGTTCTGCATGTTTTCTGCCTTCCCTTCAGTCTCCCTCTTGTTTCCTCACAGATCAGCAAAGGGAGAGGAGATGCTGGAAACAGGCTGCACGCCAAGCTTCCTTCTCTAACACCATGTTCAGTACCGCTGGTTCAGCTGTTGAGGCCTCTATAAAAGAAGGTCCCCACATGTCTGGTTGGCCTAGCCTCAGGGAATTGAGGAAGGAAGACAGCAGGGACCCATGATGGGAACCAAACCGTGCAACCACTTAGGCCTGGGGAGAAGAGTCAGAGTGAGAGGCGGGCTCTTACCCTGCCTGGCACAATTTCTATGTCCGTGCACATATTTGGTTTCCAGAACAGCTCAAACATCTGACCCAGCAGCCTCACTGGAATGCCAGAGCCTTGTACAGAGAAGTTATATAATCCAACTCTGTGTGATGAGTCTGTAGCAAGGAGGAAGCAGGGTACACCTCACGCAGGACACCCACTCCAATGCTCCTCATTCTCAGAAGCCCCCCTCTGCCCTTCACAGCTCACTGCTTATAGGAAATGTCCACACGGGACCTTCTGTAGGAGCCTAGCTCCTTCAGGAAGTGTCACAGTGGATTGTGGGCCCTTAGGGTAGAATTGTCTATGTGCAGTGATCTTTAAGTTAATCTTTGGTAACATTTATCCTTTAAGGAATGTATCCCCGAGGGGAGAGGGGACAGGGGGTTTTTCAGAGGGGAAAGGGGATAACATTTGAAATGTAAATAAAGAAAATATCTAATAAAAAAGAAAAAAGAAATAAAATGAGAATCACAAAAAGGTATTACCAAAGAATGATCCCAGCACCTCCTTTATACCACTTGCAAAACTATTTATAAAATTTGTCACACAAAACTGAATGAGAAATGCATTCAAAACTTCTAGAAACTAGACCTTAAGTTTTCCAATTTGTATTACTACTGCACACCAAAACCAATGCCTTTTTGTACACATTGGAAAGTGATATTTTAGGCACAACAAATTTTCACTCTCAGGGCTGCAAGTGTCTTTCAGTCTCCTCCCATACTATCCCCCCTTCACCCACTCATCTAGGGAATACACACACACACACACAAACACACACACACACACACACACACACACACACAGTGTATCCCCAGGACACATAAGTTCATAAGGATCCTTTGTAATTTTTATACATACATACACACACACACACACACACACACACACACACACACACACACACACGGAGGACACATAAGTTCATAAGAATCCTTTGTAATTTTTATCCCTTATGGTAATGGAGGTTCTTAACAGCAGAAGCCAGCTAGCATTTCTGATTCTTCTGGATGCTTGTCTGACCTGGGGTGGGTTTGTCTCCTTGTAAGCTCACTGAATGAAAGAAAGAGCAAGAAAGGAACAAGCAAGGTGCTCATGTGTTCAGGCCCCAGACTGGTCTAAGCTGTGTATTTCTGAGGTTAACAAATGAAAATATGTTCACCATCATTAGTCATTACAGAAATGCAAATAAAAAACGTATTCAAGAATGCACAATAGCGCAGTGGGGGCGCACTCCTTTAATCCCAGCACCTTGGAGAAAGAGGTAGGTGGATTTCTTAGTCTGAGGCCAGCCTGGTCTACAGAATGAGTTCCAGGACAGCTGTCTTGAAAAGCCCCCCCACCCCCCCAAAAAAGGCACGCACAATAGCATTTTCATAAGAGTCTACAACAGGAACAACGGATGCCCATTAACTGATGAAAAGGTCCCTCTACACAATAGAATATTACCTAACCACAAAAAGAGACCAGGTTCTAATGCATGCTGTGATCTGGGAGCCTTAGGAGCTATGCTAAATGAGAGAAACTGGATGCAAAAGGCAGTGCGTGGCCCGATTCCCATTCTTGTGACTAGTGGCTGCAGTGGTGGCCGTGGCGTTGGGAGGGGAGACTGCTCGCTAGGTGCAGTTTCTCTCTGGATGATGACAGCATCATGGAATTAGAACGCCTTCTGTGGCCATACAAGACTAATGTGTTAAATAAGTTGTATGCTTTAAAAGGGAAAACTTCATAGTTTGTGAATTGAAAAGAACAAAAAACAAGGAGTCCTTCTTCAATTTTCTTTCTTTCTTTCTCTCTTTCTTTCTTTCTTTCTTTCTTTCTTTCTTTCTTTCTTTCTTTCT